>SNQJ01S0030072.1:2820-15137 GCA_010110895.2 Picea sitchensis
CTTTCTATGATTGTGGGTTCTAGCGTTGGCGGGCTGACATATCTTCATCTCCATCTATATCCTCACATGAAGAATCAGACCGACCGTTGTTCCTTTCCATACTTAGCCAATTTTATGGCCCCGGTTGTTGGATTGGTGCTTTCGAACTCTGTTGCTTCTTGTTCCGTGATATACATCTTGCACTCAAAACTTATGTGATCTACAATTCCACCGCAGACTCCTCGAACTCGCAAGCTTCACTCTACCACGATTCACAAATGTTTCAAAGTATTTGTCATTGTCTTCCATACCCACTAACTTCCTGTCCTTCCTAATATACATTAGGTATGCTCTTACTAGTGACAATTGAACACACTTGTACGAAACAGTTGGCATCCAACCCTCCGCAATATACAAATTGACTACCAGATTCCAACATCGTCCCCTCTTCCGTGTTACAGATTATGCATTCAAATGTTCCGAGTGATACAATTTGACCGTTGGGGCCTCACGTCTTCTGGGGAGACCTTGTCACCCTATTTTGGATCCTCGTGTTGACGGGTTCATGAAATCTCCAATTCTTAGTCATCGTTTCTTGTTCCGGCCATCCTCGTACTTCTTTCCAAATATGCAACACCAAAGGTTTAATACTAAAATTTCATCACACAACAACCATAAGGATCACCATTAATAAGCCGAAGTTTCGAGGACTAACCGTCCCTACAAAACTTGTCAAGAAACATGCAAAGAAGATCTTGCCAGGTAAAATTTCAATATATTAGTGAAAACAAGTTTGGGCTAGCGTTTCCCTATTCCATACTTGGACACTTTTTCGATTGCGGGTTCTCGGATTGATGGCCTCAAAATTGTGTTTGGAATCTTCCACAACTTGCAAACAGTGCACAGAGTTCCGCGATATACAATTTTTCCGTTGGAGTGCCCTGTCACAAGCCCAGTCGTTCGTCGCTCCTTTCAATACTTAGCCCCAAGTTGGATGTATTTCCATGACATTGTACATTTATTGTGTATCCTTGTTTCATACTTAGACATTTTTTCAATTGCGGGTCCCCGGACTGGCAGTCTCAGGATTGTGTTTCCAATGTTCCATGATTAGCAAGCAGTGCCTGGAGTTCTACGATATATAGTTTGTCCGCAAGAAAGAATCATCATGCTCGAGAGATACAATTTGACCCTCGGGCCCTCACCTCTGCTGGATGTATCTTGTAGCCCTATTTTGAAGCATCACCAACCGCTTTCGATAATTAGCCATTCCTTACTTGTTGTTACGTGTCCCCGTCACCTTCCTACTTCTCTTTGGAAATGCAATTGGTAATCTTTAATGCTAGAACTTCGTTGTGCATGAACCTTAAACATGTCATTAATGACCATCCTCTCTTTCGTGGTACACATTTTGCATTCAAGTCCCAAGACATACAATTTGAACTTCGGGAAGTCACGTCTCCTAGGAAACCATTGTCGCCCTGATTCTGAGGCCCATCCAACGTCTTTCCATACTTGCCCATTTCATGGAATCTCTTATGCGGTTCCTCGGGTTGGCGAGTTCACGAAATCTCCAATTCTTAGGCACTATTTATTGTGCCTGACCAATGTTTACTGCCAATAGTTCATCATGCAACATCTGTACTGACCCCCATTAAAAAGCAAAAGCGTAGACGAGACAATGAAATTTAATTAAATCTCAACTCGTCGAATTTAAATTAATTTATCTTCTCTTATTTTCTCTTTTCTGCCCAAAGACATGCAAAAAATATCTTGTGACACAATGAGATATATATTACAAGTTTCAATATATTAGCGAAAAGGAATCCGCCCAACCTTTTGTTTATTCCATACTTAAGAGACTTTTTTTGATCCTGGGTTCCCGGATAGGCGGGCTCATGTTTGCACCTCCATTGTTTCATGTCTTGCAAACATTACCCGGACTTCCATGATATACAAATTGCCCTCTGGACTGTCCTATCATACCCTCTTCAGTGTTATGCGTATTGCACTCAAAAAGTTATGAGATATACAATTTGACCATTGCGCCCTCACCTCGAATAGTTGTACCTTGTAACTCTATTTTGAAGCACGCCCGACCGCTTTTCATAATTAGACACTCCTTAACTGCTCTTTCCCGTCCTCGCGACCTCCGTACTTATTTTTTAATATGCAATTAGAAACCTTTCATGCTAACAACTCACCATGCAGGAACCGTCAACATTGTCATTAATGAGCGAAATGCTCAAGAAGATCTCCCATTAATATGCATTAAACCAAGATCTGGGAGAGTTATATTGTCCCTTCTGATTGTTCATCTCAAACACGAGTCGTCGTGTTGGCCTGTTCACGAAATCTACACTGATTAATCGCTCATTGTCGTATCCGCCATGTTCGCACTTCTATGTGTGAAATTACTAGTCTTCAAAGTTAATGGCACATCATGCAACAACCGTCGAAATTGTCATTAATGAGCGAAAGTCTCGAGGAGATCTCCCATTCACACGCATTGGACCAAGATTTGCGCAGCGTTATATCATCCCTTCCAACTTTTCATTTCAATCATCGTCTGGAGCAAACAAAAGTTCTTGTAAACTTATGGCAGCAAGTCGACAACAGTTTTATGGATATACAATAAATATCTTCAGACATCAGGACCGAAACTTCCAATGGTCCAGGGCATACTTTTACTATTCATCCCGTTCCGCCCATAACGAAGTGATTTGGACCTCTGGAATCGCTCGTGCAGGCTGCATCCCTAAGGTTTTTGACTATAAGGAAGTGGTCTCTTGGTGCGCCGAAAAATATATTCCAAGCCAAAGAATTATTCCACTGCACGACCATTCTCATGTTTCTTTGTCACCTCGGGTCTTCTGCAAGATGTTAAAATTGTCGTAGCCAACATTGACCTTCAGAGGACAAGACTGCAAGAAGTTCCTAGAAAAACATGATAATGGGTTGGACATCTTATATGAGTTCCTCGAAGACCCGACAACAGTTCCTGAAGATATCACAAAGTTGCAGGTAAGTTCCTTTAGAAATCCATTCTGGGAAATTGCTTGGTTGTTTACAAGAATAACGAGACATTCATCCACGACAAGCATTTCTCGTATAATTATTTATATTTTGTACTTCACAGTCAAGGAACAATTCATTTTCRATTGGGGGAAGCTAATTTCCATTGAAATATGTTCTCAGTTGTCAYGATTCAAAGAATCGAATAACTTTTATATGTCATCCTACTTGATTTTCACAATAGTGCATTGATATCCATTTCCAAAACTGTCTCTTTCCAAGAAAATAAACTGTGGATTCGACCCAATAACATTCTGGTACCAGGCCCYGTGGAGGCACAAGGACTCCCATTGTTTTAATGAAGTTTTTAATGACTTTGTCTTAGTTTTCAAAGATTTATTGTTAGGGAAGTATGCTCCCCGGATGTTTGGCCGGGAAACCAAGTTTTTGAACAGGAAGGGCACACTTGAACAAAAGGAAAATCACAGTGTACTAATGGTCTTTGGCTCCAAAAAAAATTATGCTTTCCTTCCATGCCACATCATGGACAAGATGTTTGTTGCACAAATAGCAAGGAAATACAACCACTGGTTGCATTTTTTCCATGACAAGAAAAAAAAACAGTTCATTCCTCTACCCTGGAAAGTCGGGGGCTTCATGTGCAGAAACGTCAACAAGATTGACGAATTCGTAGGCCATTTCAAGAACTTAAACCTAACATATGTTGAAAATCTAAAAGGGTTCGACCCTAATGGGATTTTTCGAGAACATTTACTAGCAGTTGGCTTTAGTAGCTCTTTTATCCATATATACATGATCGAAGATAGGGACAGTGATGACAACAATCCTGCTTCTGACAATTGTGACGTAGAGACATTGCAAAGCACGACTGAATTGTACAGACAATAGGGAAAAATATCTGGTGAGAAGAGTGCCCAGTCCCCCACCAGCACTCCCAAGAGCACGACATCACGGAGCATCGCTTCAACGGCGCACCCCAGTAAGAAAGTAACCCAAAAATTTTCAAACGGAGGAGGAGATAAGAACCCTCCTCGCACAAAAATTGATAGTTCTCACAAAGTTCCACTGATAAAGAAGAGAAAAAACATTGTAGGGCAGGCGGACGAACCCAAACTTGAAAGTGAACAGATGCAACTTGAAATTGAAACTGAGCACATGCACAAAGTTGGTTCGTCCACAATGAAAATAACTGAGACCGACATTTTTTACGAAGATGAATCCTTTGTATTCCAAAGCATTGTTTTTTACAGCCAATCTAAAAATATGGTCATTGAAAAGAGAAATGTAACAAATAAGAAAGACAAATCTCGCACACAAATTAACTTTAGGAAAATGCAGTCGTCCCAAATCTCCCTATTTCACCGTGTAATCGGTGATGCTCTTGATGATTCCATTAGAGGAATTGAAGTGAAGAATGCCAGACTAAAAGACCACATCAAGGAATTTGATGAGGGTTTCATTGCTACCCTAGAGTTTGTTAGTCTTTATCAAAAAACGTGTCTGCTACCACTATAGCCAAGATAAAAGTATCATCCACCCTCCTTACATCATCTAGATCCCCTGTAGACAATAACATCAAGAAAAGAATGCAGCTAGTTACTGAAGCCTGGGAAACATCACGAAATATAGCTTCCTTCCGAAAGAGGGAAAATGACTTGCATGAGGCGAATTTAAAAAATGATCAACATTTCTGTGAACAGGTGTTGACCCCTTTTGCCAACCATGCCATCAACAACTTGGATCTGAAAAGAAGACAAGAGAATCTCCCCTCCCCAAAGCTGACCAAACAATTAAAAGCATGCCGACAAAAGAAAGTTAAGAACCTAGAGCTCATTGTCAAATCGTGTAAACAAGTCATATCAGAAAATGAAGAATGATTCAGAAACCTGATCCAAATAGACTTAGCCGGAAGTACCAACGATGTTCAAGACCCAAACTTAATTCTCAAATCCTTGTCAATGACCAAAGAAGCCTTCGATGAACAACTTGATATTTTAAAGGGATTGTCTTTCGAAAAATTTTACGACATCCTTGAATATCGTGTAGATGAGCTCAAGAGTTGGGTACTGGACTATTCGACACACAATGAAGAAATTGAACAGATTCTACATAGTATTTCAATGGATCTAAGGAAATTAGAAAACGATCTTGTCAACATAAAAATCCATGATGAAATCAACGTGGCCCCCATGAGAAGCTAAATTGAAGAATGGTTCCAACAGAGAATGGACAACCTCATCGAGGAAGGGAAACAATCAGTTTGCACGATTCCAATGACCTTCGACGACAACAACAAAAACACATCGGCTTCATAGTAAGTCTATACTAATGTCATCTTGTTTTATTTATCAATCCATATATTCTACCTCTTTAAATAGAAAACTCTAACCAAACACTCATAACTTTCAATTTCTTCTTGTCAAGTTTTTCTCTCTACCGTCGCACACTTCTTCTTTCTACATTCTTAATTCTTATACTTATTTCTTTTTATGGTCCGTGGAAGCCCTAATCCCAGTCTATATGACAAACACATTTAAATTTTCAGAAATATGGAACAGATTCCAAAAATATGTAACATACATTATTAATTTTTGATAAATTTTAAGAAAACTAATTTGGGAATGCTATTTTTTTGTGTCCAGGAACCTTTGTTGCAAGACATTATTAATATTCTATTGTATTTGAATGTTTAATGTGTATGCTTCAGAAATATGGAACTTTGATAAATTTCAAAGAAAAAAGAACCTTTGTTGCAAGACATTATTAATATTCTAATGCGTTTGAATGTTTGGAACAGAAACAGAAATATGGAACAGATTCCAAAATTATTTTTTTGATAAATTTCAAAGAAAACTAATTCGGGAATGTTAAAGTTTTTGTGTCCATGAACGTTTGTTGCAAGACATTATTAGTATTCTATTGTATCTGAATTTTTAATGTGTATACTTCAGAAAGATTGAATAGATTCTAGATTTTTGATAGATTTCAAAGAAAACAGGAACCTTTGTTGCAACACATTATTAATATTCTGTGGCGTTTAGATGTTTAGTGTGTATGCTTCAGAAATATGGAACAGATCCAACCTTTGTTTAATATTCTATTGTATTTGAATGTTTATTGTCTACGCTTCTTCGTCCTTTTTGCCAGGAACCTTTATTGCAAATCATTTAAACAAAAGTTTTCTAAGTACCATGTTTAAATTATATACACCTCGGGAAAAAACTTCCTCGTTCGCATATTAACGTGGGGTCATCTACAAGCCAAATATCTTGTGACTGGTCAGTGACACGCTGCCACAAAGTCATCCTTTGCATGGATACCCCGTTTACTTCAACTTGCTTCCCACGTGTCTGTACTCGGTCTCGCCGTAGCAATGCATTTATTCCCATTCCAACCTGGTAGGGACTACGCTGCGATGCAACACTTGTTTTCACTTGTTATATTATACTCATTTCAATACCATAGATCCATTTTAACTATAAATTAAATTTGAACTTTGAAATAAGGTATTACATCCATCAAAACAAAACAAAGAAAGTGTGTGTGTGTGTGTATATATAATTTGTGACTGGAAGAAACAAGTGTTCTTAACCTGACTGGGTCTAATAATTAAGAACATGTGTTTCTTCCCAAGAAGTCACAAATTCAAATCCAAATGAGGATAGCAGTGAAATCATTGCGGGGAGGAGGTCTCTTGTCCCATAAACAAAAAGATCTCATACACCAATTTGATGTCTGGTTTGGCAGTGACCTCCTTATATATATGAGACACATAATTATGAAAAAAGAACATTGCTTTTAGTAAATAAACCCCTCACTGACACGATGACATATACACAGTGAATATACATAGAGAACTAAAACCCACAAACACCAACACAAAGTTGGGTACTACCTCGTTGAGGGAATGCCAACCATGCGATGTGTATTAAGAAATAGTGAGAAATTGTGACAACACACACGAGAAAAATGTCATCTCTTTGTTTTGGTCAAACAAGCCAACCGATGGAGGCCCACATATTCCCACTTACACGTGGGCAGCGGCTGGTCGTGAAGTTGGTTGGTAGGCATTCGCTGATCGTGGGCCCCATGTACATTGGAAAGAATAGCCAAATCCCCTGCCCGATGTATTTATATGTCACCATCGCAGACATATATACACAGACGCACACCATCACAGACATATATACACAGACGCTCACATGTGAGATCGAGGATTCTCATATATCTCAACTTGGCTGTCAGGGAATACACGTATCATCGTGATCACAACTGTATATCTGTCCGTGCAACTGTCATGTTGAAGTTTGTTTCAGCCTCGGATTCGGTATGGGCACATATACAATGTATATACGTCAGATAGGGAGAATAAACTTTGTAGCAAATAGTTACAGTCCCCGCTACCAACATTGATATTGCGTAAGCACATGCGTACATACGTAACAATATTTTTAAAATACTACCGTTGTTAAAATTTAGATATCAAATGTATATCCACCAACTTAAGAGCAACGGCTATAATATGTTCTTGTATATGTTATTGTTTTTATAAAAATAATGTATATCAAAACTAGATATATTATCCATAAAAGCTTATTATCTCTAAATATTTTTAGATTTTAAAAACAATATTTTTTTCTAGATATTATCGATTCCTATTTTTTTTAATGTAAGAATACAATTATTAAAAATACTTTATTTAATTTTAGATTTAGGGGAATTAGTAACATAAACACATTATGGAGGAGGGACTCACTCATGGGGTGTCTTTCCTTCTAACCTTATTACAACGGGCCAAGGTCTTATTTGGATAATGGATGGGGAGAGTGCAAGACCTATCTCTCAACCATCTTGTCAAACCACCTCAATATATTAAAAATACATTTTACAATGTTTATTGTTTTTTACAATATAGATACAATATCCTCCTAGGTATGAGGTTAAATTGTAGCCAAGGTTAATATTTGGTCTCATGTGTGAGACTAAGGCTAAATGCTACTTGCAAGCACACGACCTCATTGTAATGACTTAAACAATGATTTACAAGGGATTTTGGCTTACTTGCAAATACTATCTATGTTGAAACCACCTTTTTAATCTTGGAGTATGACCTAAAACCATAGATGATTTTAGGGGCTAAATTTCGCAAATGAGCTAATTTTCCATGGTTTTTCCCAAAACAATATTTGTGAATTTCCACTTTTTTCTAAAAACAATTCGCCCAAATTCCATAGAATAAAATTATTGTATCTTACAAATCGCCAAAAATTTATGGAAATTATATTAAATCCTTATAAATTTGAATATTTTTACAAAACTATCACCAAACATTTCACATTTTACGTATTAAGAATTAGTAAGATTAGCCCAAGTTTCTACATTTTAATATAAATTTCCATCCTTAAAAGTATCCTTGCCTAAAACTACTTTAGATTGGCTAAGAGTTTGTCTTCCTCGAATGTAAGGAAACATGTTAATGACCTAGACCTAGGGGCATCTAGCAAGAGTGGAAATACGACCCCTTACAGACCACTAATAGGTAATTTCAAGTGACCAAGTTTGCACACGATGATGTTGTTGCACATTGGGGTCTTGAGATTATATCATCAAAGACTAGGCCAGTAACCCTGAGCTTTATAGTTTTTTTCCTCCTTTGTAAAAAAAAAAAGAATTCAATAATGTATATTAGATATGCATCCCATAAAATTAAAAGTTAAAAAATTATGCATGCCAATAGCGATTTTACAATGATATACTCTTACACAATGTAAAATCATTTTATGTATCACTTAAACATAGAAGTTACACATGTATAAGAAATGCACACCATCACAAACTTGGTATGCTTGTCTTTTCCTCCAAAGGAGTGTTATTTAGACTTTTAACTCTATTGAATTTTCGTTGTAATAAGGTGAATCCAACAAGGTTTCTATACATCCTTGCAAATCCTTGTCTTTGTTATTGCATAGTGACATTTTTGTAGTAGTTCTCAACAAACTTTGTTTTTTTTATTGCATAGTGACATTTTTGTCGTAGTTCTCAACAATCTTTGTTTTTAGTGAACCATATTGCTTTCTACTTAATTATCACAAAGTTTGTCTCTCCATTGCATACTCAACCACACTATTATATATCCTTGTCTTTGTTATTGCATAGTGACATTTTTGTAGTAATTCTCAATAATCTTTGTTTTTAGTGAACCATATTGCTTTCTACTTAATTATCACAAAGTTTGTCTCTCCATTGTGTACTCAACCACACTATTATATATGCATTCTATAAAATTAAAATTTAAAGAATTATGCATGCCATAGCGATCTTATAATGATATACTCTTACATAATGTAAAATCATTTTATGTATCACTTAAACATAGGAGTTACACATGTATAAGAAATGCACACCATCACAAACTTGTTATGCTTGTATTTTCCTGCAAAGGAGTGTTATTTAGACTTTTAACTCTAAAATTTTCATTGTAATAAGGATAATCCAACAAAGTTTCTATACATCTTTGTAAATCCTTATCTTTGTTATTACATAGTGACATTTTTGTAGGTGTTCTCTACAATCTTTGTCTTTAGTGAACCAAGCTGCTTTCTACTTAACTATCACAAATTTTGTCTCTCCATTGTGTACTCAACCACACTATTAAGGCTCTTAGACATGACAATCACAAAACCAACTTACCACAATTGTTAGCGAATAAAACCCATTCAACAATAAAAACAACAACACTCACCATAGGAATAACTCCCAACGTGCTTCCACATTTGTTATATTTACTCATTCTATTGCTTCTATAGTCACTCTCTCAACAACAAATCTATAATCGCTACACAGTCTCAAATCCAACTCTATATAATAAGATACTCACATTTTCAAAAACTCCTCTCTTTTTATTACTACATATTACTCACCATATTTAAAATCAAATACCATTATACACACCCTACAAATAAATATTTTTCTCTAACCAACAATCTTTCTTTCCCTTCACAAAGCCACACCATCCTTCTACACTACAAGGACTAAATGTATGTGCAAAGACATAATCAACAAATACAATCCATGGACCTCCTCTCATAGTAGACAAATGGATCACGTTAGTTCTAATACCACTTATTAAAAATATAAACATAAAATCTTGACGAATAAAATGCCTAACCTAAGATATTAATACACGTCAAAAATCAATGTTGCAACATTATGACATTGAGTTTACAATAGAAAAAGCTCAATGTGGTAGAAATTTCACTCTTAATAATACATTGTTGATACAAAGGACTCTCTTTAAATAAAAAAGGTCCACAATTTTTTTAATGAGATTCCTCACTTCCCTAAAATTTATTTAAATGTAACATACAAAAACATTCACACAAACTCACAACTTATGTAAACACCACACGACAATGCAAGGTATTTCCATAATGAGATGGGTGAATAAAGTCATTTAGGAAAGTGAATTATAAAGGTGACTAAGAACGGGTCAACTTGTAGAAATGAGGGAGTAGAAAGTATTCCAAGAATAGGAAGGAATGGAACGTTTAGCAAGAGTTAATCAAATTGTAAAGGTAAGATAGTAGAAAGTGAAAAGCTAAGGGGAGAATTGTGATGATGTAGATATTCTAGGTGACTTCCCTCAAGAGGATGTATCACTAAGATGAGCAATGTTTAAGAATGATGAAGACAACTAGGGCATCTTCCCCAAGGAAGATCCACCCATCAATGCCCAACTTTGGTAGGGCACATTCTTTATTTCCAACCTCTTGTTGTGTAAGCATGTAGTTGTATATTTTCATCCTCTAGGTTGTGCATGACTTGTTATCATTTCTTTCGTAGCCCTCGAGTTGTGTGCATTTTGAGTGGACCCATTATTTTCCTATATAAAGGTTAGTTGGCCAACATAATAAACTAAGTCATTTCTCCTTATGGATCTGTTGTTCTATTGATGCTATTGTTATTGTTATTGTTTTTAGGTTAATTGTTGTTTCAAGCTAGTGTGCTTCACCTCCCAACTAGGGTTCAGTGGTTGAGAGGTTGAGAACTACATCATTTGGTATTAAAACATCATTCTAGGCCTACTAATTCTTCAATATTAGGTTACTAGGCTGAATGCCCCACCCAAAATCTTCATTTTAAAGTGGCAAAATTTCAGACTAGTTTCTTTTGGAGTGTGCCCTCCCATCCAGATCTACGTTGGCACATACTTTTCAACACTTTCACTACTTCAGTCTAGATTTAAAATGGATACGTTGCTCTGGTAGGAAGACATTGACATATCTAGTTTTTTAGCATAACCCTCCCACCCATATCTTCCTTGACATTATTCCACGTTAGTGATTTAATTTCTTCAATTCTATTATCATGGAAATCAATCCCCTACCAAATCATAACATAATTGATTTTCCCCTACCAAAACAATGTACATAAAGATGTTCACATGACTTTGGATTCAACTCTAGATTCTATATTTGGATGAGGTGCTTATCCTCAAATTTAATTCAAGTTTATTGGTTGATTTTTATTTGAAGTTTCCTTGTTTGAAAGTAATTCCCTTGACAAAGCCTTTACTCATGCATTGGTTATTGAAAGAAAAGTACAATAGCACCCTAATTTTTAGCCCTCTCGAAACCTAACCCTACTACCAACCCTAATCCTCACAACATTCCTACTAGCCCAAGACCTTCTCCCACAAATCCTCACAACCCTAAATTCATCAGCCCTTCAATCCCTATCCCAAACCAATGGTGTTACTTCCATCAAACACACATCCATTCTATCGTATATTTTCATGTCTTCAAATGTAAAGGTGCACCTCGAGCACTATTTATTGATTAGTCTTACCTTGAATATACAGACCCACCTACAAATCCCTCCTTTCCACCAAATTCATAACTCGTTTCCTTCCCAAACCCTAGCACAACAAACTTGTCTCTTCTTCTCCTAACACAGAACAACATAATTTTGTCTCCCAACTTCCTTTTTGCCCATAAATTCCATTTTAAATACCAACTAGCCACTATCACACTTGATAATGGGAGTAAAAAAAAAACCTCCTATCTCGCAACTTTAAGCAATGCCTACAACTTCCCACAATTTCCCATCCCTCTCAATATCATCTCGGTTGGGTTTAGCAACATGGTCCTTGACTACTAATCAATAAACATTGGTCCCTGACATAAGGTTGTCTATGATTCTCACCATAATACTTTTACTCTTTTCAAAGATGATAGAGCCTATAAATTAACTGCTACTACTAGTCCTCCTTCTTTCCCTAGTGGAGCTCAACAATTTAGTAT
>SNQJ01S0030072.1:15187-39149 GCA_010110895.2 Picea sitchensis
ATTCTAGTGTTCTCAATGAACACCAAGAAAATATACACAACCAATTCTCCAACACATCTACAATATAGTCTAACAACACAACATACCCCTCAATCCCCAAACACACCTAGTGCAAAAAATCCTCTTTCTTAAAGCCACATGGATCACTATATCACTGCATTGTCTAGTGTAACCAACATACAACTTCTATATCCATCACACACTCTCATTTGCAGCAACAACACTACTCTCTTTAGGCATCCAATAACAATGAACGATACATCTTCCCAGAGTAAAACTACAACCAAAACACCCTTGTTGTTGGATACAATATATAGGCATGATTCAATGGTACCACATTGATCCCCTCTTATCTGCATGGCACAATATTCACCAACCTTTTATGAACCTTAGTTGCATTGTCATAGGGACATCTAGCATCATGACAAAACTAGGGGGATTGTGGTGACAACAATGCCCTTCATTCATATGCATAGACTCAACCAGACATGCCATCTCTTGTCTTCAGAGCAATAATATATACATGTATACCACACTCTATACAGACCACCCGCACTCACAACATGGAAATCATCATTTCTCTATGGCATCTTTCTTAGCTCTTTTTCTTTGTAGACTCATATTAATCACTAACACGTCATGACCCACCAATTCATTCATTGTTTAGGGGAATCTCTATTAGACAACCTCCACTTAACCCTAGTTTTCTATGGGTTACCATCTTCTTTCAATATCTCGATTAGTGGAGCCATCCAAATCATCACTTATTCTTTTTTATTATCATACATGCCAACTCAAATCATTCCACTAGCTAGGACATGTCGTACCTCCACCATCATTACACCCTTTTTCCACCTTTTTCTACAGCACCTCATAGACCTATAGTATTTACATTGTAACTTTTTGTGTCCTTATGTTTTGACTCCTCCTCAACCAACAATGATGACACACAAACCTAACCGCACACATACAACCCATCATCTCACCAATGGGTAACATGCACATGTTTCTTTCTATTGGCCAAGGTTTCACAATGTCTATAGCAGTGATTCAAGTTATTAGGTGGATAGACAATTGCCCCATTCTCACATCGCACCAATATTGCCAAATCAAAACTTCAAAGGCCTTAGTGCATGTAACCAGACACTATATATTTTCCTTCTCTTTATCTCTCCACTATTTGTCTATTTATTAACATAGATTGTGTAGTACATTTATTTTTTCTTCCAAATCCAAGTATATACATGGATCCAGAGCTTGACACTCTCACCAACACTCTTTGTTATATTAACATCAGATAGTTCATTCTCAGGTTTTAAGAAATAAATCTTCCTAACTCCTTCGTATTCACAATAGTCCATCATCCTCAGTGCTTCATCTCACTTCTAGGGTACCTAGACTAATTTATAGCGCTTGCAGGCAACATTTTTTGTGATCTCATTCTTAAACTAAGAGGAAAGCAAGGATGATTTCAAACTAAACCAGGAGGTACTGATGTAGATAGCATAGGAAACCTCCCCAAGGAGGATGTACCACTAAGATCAATTGTGTCCAACTCAGTGAACAATGAAGACAATCAGGGAGTCCTCCCCAAGGAGGGCACACCCATCAATATGATAACAACTAGCCCTTAAAGGGAACATCTCTCATTCCAACATCTAGTTGTCTAAGCATGTGGTTGCATATTTCCATCCTTCAGGCTATGCACATGAGTTATTTATCGTTTCTTTATTATCCCTTGGACTATGTGCATATTGAGTGGACCCATAGTTTTCCTACATTAAGACTAGTTGGCCAACATAATAAACTAAACATTTTTGCTTTAAGGCTCTTTTTTTTTCTTGTTACTTTTATTTTTTCTAGATTAATTGTTGCTTCATTCTAGCGCGGTTCACCTCCCTATTAGGATTTACTAGTTGAGAAGTGTTGACGCTTGAATCCATCAGGACCGAAATGACAACCTCATGAGGACATTAGTCCCCCTTTGTTTTTAGAGAGGTGGTTCTCTTCTTTGGCTAAAAAATATATCTTTGAATATCTTAGAGTAGGGAGAGTGCTAGACAACAAACCCCAAATATTTATTGCTTGGATTTAAATGAAAATGGTTCTTCAACAACCCAACATGTGAAGAAAAAGTCATTTTACAATAATAAAATATTGAAGGAGGGCTTCAACATCATAATTAAATTGTGATCAACATCACACACAATTTAATTCATCCATGTCTTCTTCATGAAAAATAGGAGAGAATTCGATCATCTCAATTTTTTTTAAAAGAGTATTGCTATCAAGATCAAAAGGGAGTTCGATAGGTCAACCTCAAATATCTCATACTTAAAACTCAAAGTTACAAGATATAGTCAAGATCAACCCCAAATCAATTCTTTGTGGAGTTTTATTCATGAAAGATGTTCTTTATTACAAAAGATTTGATAGCCATGTATGTGGTTGCAAATACTCCATGATCATATAAGAAAATATCTTAGAAGAATATAAGAAAAACACTCAACAACTCAGCCTTGTGCCCAACTATGAGATTCAAGCATAAAGCTATGAGAAGTGGTGTAGAAGAATAGAAAGAATGGAGAAGATGGAGATTTATTTATTTTGATCAGAAGCTTGATTGTGTATCCATAGTTGTACCTTCTTCTTCCTATGATATTCTTCCATGCCCCTCTCACAATACAAATTCTTTGACCCATTGATGAAGTCTCCCTTCTCTTTTTAAGAAGAGATTTTCTAACTACTTGAGTAGTTAGGGTTTCTCCCTTATAGAAATTCTCATACAAGTTTCTTCTTGAAACATTTCCTTTAATTAATTCCTAATTAATTCCTCATTAATCAAATCACATCATTAATATAAGTATATTGAAAATGGGTCCCTCTCCCTTTTTAATAAAATTTTTAATTAAACCTTTTTTTTTTTAATTTAATTAATTTTCCATTAAAATAGGATGATTTTTTGGAAGTGAAAACGAACGTTTTAGAAATGTAAACCACTTACTATGTTCTCTCCATCGTCTTGTATTTCCAAGGTGTTGGCCCTTGACCAAGTTTTGAGGATCCTTGGTCAGGTTTGACCTATTTTTGGGACTTCGACAGGCTGTCGAACGCGGAGCGCAAGACGAAGTGGAGATCGCGGGATCTTGGCCCCTTTTAGGGCCCTTTTTGGGATTCAGGATTATGTAATGGGTATGGGGATGTCGGCCCATGGGTTTACCCATGTTTAGGCCTATTTTGTAAAGTATAAATAGAAGATTGAGCAATGTACGAAGTAGTTTGATCTATGTGATCGAAAGTGCTAATTGCTGAGTGGAGATTGCTTTTGTGCATATTGTATGAGTCTTGCAGAGCTGAGTGCAAGCGAGTGTAAGAGATTGAGAAGAGGCTTAGTGTTGTAACCTAGCCCGGGGAAGGAGGATCTAGCGAGGTGCGCAGATATCTTGTCCTCTGCGGAGTAGGGTTTTTGTGGCTTTGTGCATGTAACTGATTGAAGAAGCTAATAAAGAAGACAAAGAGTTGGTGGACGTAGCCCTAGGGTGGGGGTGAACCACGTACATGTTGTGTTTCTCTTCTTTGTGCGATGTATTGATGTGTTTATATGTTAACTTGCTTAGTGCTTCGATATAGATGAATGGTAGATAGATATGTTAATGCTATGTGCTTGACAGTATGGATGAATACTAGATTTGGCCTATGTGGATGTGCTTAGTGCTTGAATATAGTAGATCTGGTTAAATACTGCAATGCTCTATAATTAGGGTTTAATTGTGCTGTAAAATAAGACTGGATATTGATGAACTATGACTACTAAGTGCCCTGTGTTACACATCAAAATTGCTCAGCTGGATAAGTGTCGCATTTTCCCTCTCAATCATCGTAAGTGTCATATCTTCTCTACAACTTTCACAAGTGTCGCAAGTTGGTCACTAGTGTCGCAAACGATGTTCAGACATAATTCCATGATAACGACACTAAGGAGGCACTTATAACATCTCACATGACTGATTTGAAGGAGGAGAACTGGTTTACTGGAGTAAAATAACTCTTGGCACCTGAAAGAAACCCTGAAACAAAGGTTTGGAGGGGGAATGCTCCCCTACTTCAGCTCCAGAAGCACTGGCGCTCCCCTATAATGCTTCAGGGAGCATTATAATGCTCCC
Organism: Picea sitchensis; assembly: GCA_010110895.2. Lineage (NCBI taxonomy): Eukaryota > Viridiplantae > Streptophyta > Pinopsida > Pinales > Pinaceae > Picea > Picea sitchensis. The sequence continues at coordinate 19,351 of SNQJ01S0030072.1, forward strand.
CAGCCCCTTTTGGAGGAGCGTTGCTCATCTTGAGAGCGTTGGCGCTTCCCCAAGGCTTACCAAGGAGTGCTACAACGCTCTGATGCCCCTTCTGAGGGAGCGCTCACTAATCTGGGCCAGTTGTTGGTTCATTGAGGAGAATAAGGGGGGGATCTTTCGAGATTAGGAGGCAGTTGTGCTCGAATTCTTGGTTTCATCAAGAGATTCCTGATCTAAGGAGAAGGTTCCCAAATTGTTCTAAAGATAACTCAAGAGGTTAAGCCCCTCTTAACCTATATAAATAGGCTCTATGATGGTGGAAAGGGGAAGAGAAGAATTGAACATATGAAACTTATGATCTTGGAGGAAACTTACAGTCAGCCAAAGGAGAGTGATCAATGAAGCTGCTGTTATCCAGGTTGTGGATCTTTCAGGCAAGGGTTCTATCCGTGCTGTGGATCTTTCGTGCAAGGGTTAGACGAAGGGGACTTGACGGGTCGTCGTGATTCGGTGATCTACGATTGAAGTTGTCAGATTCTGTTTTGTCCAATCGAACTCCAGCGAGAGCAAAGGATTTGGAGCGCACTCAGAGCTGCAAGTGGACAAACGCCGATAAAAAGTTGCAGTACTTCTTTTATCCTTCCTTCTCATGTAATAGTTTAGATATATTTGAAAGGAAGTCGTGTCCACGTTATTAATTTTTCTGTCTCGGGTTAAGGTCAAGCTCTAGAGGTGATCCTCGGCTCGGCCCTAGGGAGATTTTCCTACAAATGTAAACTCCGGGCTAATCTAATCGGGAGATAGCCTCAAATCTAAAACCTCTTGTTTGGATTTTTTCTCCCCTCAATGACCTTGTTCTTATCCCTTGATTGTTTCTGCACTGGGTCAAATTCTCTTCGACTATTTCACGAGCCGATTGGCCTTTTGCCTCTATCACACTAAAGATAATGGCCGGGTTTGAATTTAAATTTTGAAATTTTTGACATTTTGGAGTTTTCAGACTCGTCTCTAGTGTTAACAGAGCCAACGCCCTAATGGATTTTCACAGAGCTTATAACGCCCTTGCCCTTGGAAACAGAGCCCACTCTTCGCTCAAAAATCTTCCGTAATTGCATTTTGTTTTTTGATTTTGCCTCGCTTCCTCCTCATGAGTAACATTGTGAGTCGCTGTTTCTTCTTCCTTGTCAACCTTTGGATGACTGGTTCTTTGATTGAAGAATAAGCACCTTTCTGATTAGATCATGTAGCCTTCTTCACCTTTTTCATTGAGTTTTCCATGGAGTGAAATTTGAAACCTATGCATTGTTCTTCTCCTCATCACCGAGTAAAAACTCTTGGTGAAGGGTCATTGTCATCAAAGGCCTACAGCACTTTTTATCTCTTGATTCAAGTCAGTAATAATATTCTTCAATTTTGCTTTTGGGTGTGAATTTGTTTTTTCTCTTGATTGTTTCTTTTTTTCGCTTTTGTTTTGATTGCAACAAGGGGTGCATTGTTTGTATGACCTTAGCTTGTGCTAGCTCTTTGATTTCCATTCATCCAAAGACAATTAGCAAGGCAAGCATTATGTTGAATTGATATTTAACTCATATACGAACAATAAAAAAACATCTCCATGATTGATTGTGCATATTAGAAGGCATTGAAAAGTTTTTGCATTACATCGATTTGATTGAGAGAAAGAATCGTTTGAGTACACTCCGTATTTGTGCTTGTTAATGAAAAGAACTTTCTCCCTAGATAGACGCTCATCGAAGAAAATGATCAATGCATCATATTTGATGCATTCTTTGGGTCCATTTCATAATTCCATTTATTTCACTTCCATACACCCCTTCTATGTAAAGAACAGCCATAAAACTAAACTTAATTAAAATTATCTAGAACTTTTTCTTTGCCAAGATCCTCCACCAACAAAAGAGTAGACTAGGCTTTAGTACTTTGGATTAGGGCTGGAGCATAACTCTCCAAAGTTTCCCAAAACAAACATTAGCATCCCGAACTAGGGAGAGTCAAATCCAGTCATCACCGATAAGTCTCCGCTTGTAGGATCCCTCTCACACAAGGGTTACGCAAGAGGTCAAAGATTCGGGTAAGCTATGGGGACTAACCCTCTCAGGTGGTTTAACTGACAGGGTGGTCGGATCAGAGCTATGGGGATCACTTTGAGGTAAATCCACAATTACCGCGGGTGGAAGCCTTTTAGTTGATTTTGGGCTTGATACCCTGCCCATACGTGTGGTCCCAACTTATGATTGTTCCACCCAGTCATTGATTTTGAATTGGTAACCTTAGTGGCCATAATATTTGGTTCTTACACAAGGTGACGGCTCTGGAAGTCTCACTGTACCTGAGCAGACATTGGTAAAAATCACTCGGTCTCCTCTTTTGAGGGTAAATCCACAATTACTGCGTGGAAGCGTTGCACCAAGGCGCGTAAGTCCGTTAAGTAGGTCTCCATTGTAATTGTTCCAATTCTATCCTCGCCCCTTCTGGACTTCACGCGACGTTGATTTCATCACCAACTAGTACGGTCATCAAAAGAAGGTCCTGTTTACTATTGTGATTCTTAGATTCTATTAGCGTAGCCTGTTTTTCATTTAGTGGACCTTTAGGTTGAGTCATTGTTAATGATGGAATGGAATGGATGGAATGGAAAGATGGATGGAAAGCGGATGGATGGATGGAAGAGGATGGAAGGAATGGAAATGGAATGGAAGGAATGGATGGAAATGGAAGGAAGGAAGGAAGGATGGAATGGAATGGAAGGAGGAAGGAATGGACGGACAGGACCGAATGACGGAGGAACAACGGAATGGAAAGGACATCCGGATGGACGGAGGATGGATGGAATCAGGATTGACGGAATGGAAAGGATGGATGGAAAGGAAGGAAGGAGTGATCTGACCGGACGGAGGAATGGACAGCGGAGGAATGGACGGAGGAATGGATGAAGAAAGGAATGGACGGAAGGAATGGATGGATGGCGGATGGATGGACGGACGGAGGAAGGATGGACGGAAAGATGGAATGGACGGATGGATGGATGGAGGAAGGACGGATGGAGGAAGGATGGAAGGAATGGAGGAATGGAATGGACAGGAAAGGAATGGAATGGAAGGAAAGGAATGGACGGAAGGAAAGAGTGGAGGAAGGAATGGAATGGATGGAAATGGACGGAATGGATGGATGGAATGGACTGGAATGGATGGAGCCCTGGAATGGAGGAAGGAATGGACAGGACGGAAAGATGGACAGGAATGGATCTGAATGGAAATGGATGGAGGAATGGATGGATGGAATGGAAGGGTGGATGGATGAATGGATGGATGGACGAGTGGATGGATGGAGGAAAGAGAGGTTGGTCGCGGGCTATCTCTTCTCATCCTATAGATCCACTGCGGTATTCTTCGTGTCTACAATCAACCGAGTCATCGCAAAGCATAGATCCACATTGTATCTTCGTATACCTTTATCAATACAATTATGGATCCAAGGTGTATTTTATGGCTGCTATATTTCGTGATTCTTGATCACCCGCCATAGGTATGCCTTGCTTGGGTTTTGAAATATGTCTTGATGTTTGTTGGATGTTTGTGCAACTTCCACAAAGTTCCCCGAAGTCTATACCCTTTGCTTGATTCATTGGTGCTTATTTCACCACGCCCGCATCTTATGACTTCTACATACTTTGGGGCATTCGTTACACCGCCAAAATCGTTTCACCGGATAAGTGTCGATTGTCCCTCTCAATCATCAAGTGTCGATATTCTCTGCTAACTTTCGCAAGTGTCGCAGTTGGTCACAAGTGTCGCGAACGATGTTCGTATTATAATGCCATGATAACGGCTAATGGCAAGTAATTCTATAACATCTCATTTGACTGATTTGAAGGAGGAGAACCGGTTTACTGAAGTCAAACAACTATTGACACCTGAAAGGAACCCCGAAACAAAGGTTTTGAGGAGGAACACTCCCCACTCCACATTAGTTGCCTGTGGCGGCCGGCGCTTCCTTATAATGCTTCTGTGAGCTTATAATGCCCTCAAATTTCTTTTGAGGAGCTCTGCTCATCTTGAGAGAGATGGCGCTTTCCCAAGGCACATCAGGAGTGATATAATGCTCTGATACCCTTTTGGGGGAGTGTTCCCTATTCTGGGTCAATTGTTGGTCCGTTGAGGAGAATAAGGGGGGATCTTTCAATATTAGGAGGCAGTTGTGCTCAATTTGGTTTCATCAAGAGATCCATGATCTAAGGAGAAGGTTCCCAACTTGTTCTAAAGATACTCAAGAGGTTAAGCCCTCTTAACCTATATAAACAAAGCTCTATGATGGTGGAAAGGGGAAGAGAAGAATTGACATATGAAACTTATGATCTTGGAGGAAACATACAACCAGCCAAAGGAGAGGATCAAAGGAGTCATATCCAAAAGTTGTGGATCTTTCGTGCAAGGGTTAGACGAAGGGGACTCGACGAGGCTTTTCATCACATTCACATCTACGATTGAAGTGGTCGTATCTTGTTTTTCCACGGAACTCACAGGAGCAAAGGATTGGAGCTTAAATTTGAGCCGCAAGGTGGAAAACGGCTGACAGGGTACTTCGCTATCCTTCCTCATGTATTAGCTTTAGATAGATTTGAAAGGAAGTCGGTCCACGCTAAGCATTTTATGTCTAGGGTTAAGGTCAAGCTCCTAGAGTTGATCTATTCAGTCTGCTAGGAGATTTTCCTACAACACCCCTCGCTAAGGTGCCATACCACAAGATCCTCAGGTCCCAAATCTCATGTCAGACATCGAGTCCCTGCAACCACCGCCTCTACCTACCTCGTGAGACTTCATCTTCTTCTCGTGAAAAGGCTTGAAAGGACCGTGAAGCTAAGGTTTGGTGCATTGTTATAACGCTGAACCTTGGTCACTTCCTCGTACAACAAAATGGTTTCTGCCGGGACTAAAACTGCAGATTGCTGAACCGGGAGGAAAAGAAGCTCTATGCTAAGATCCACCAAACTCGAAAGCTCCGTGCATAGATCCATATCCCTAGTGCACAACATTCCACTTGACCTGAGAAGCTTTGTGCCAAGAATAAGGGTCGATCTCAAGAAAATAGGTAAGATCTTAAAGCTTTGTGCCTAAGAAAGGTAAAGTGAGAATTTTTCTTAAAGAGGTAAGATTTGCAAGCTTTGTGCTCCGATAAAGGTTAGAATAGTGAAAAGTTTTAGATCCTCGGGTAGCTGAAGCTCAAGAAGATAAGATTAGTGGAAAATTTTGTTTCTAAAGCATGGATCTAGGTTTTGATAAGATTTGTCCTAGCTTGGAAAAACTAGGGCACCGATAGATGAAAGAATATTTGATATGAGACCTAATAAGAATAGTGAAAGATATGTTATACCTATGCATAGAGAGAATGTTTGACTAACAAATGGATGCATCCTAGAAGATTTTGCAGGTTAGCTACTATGATCCTAGTGCTAGCATATGAAAAGTTGGGGATCATTTAAAAGAGAACAAGGATTAACCCTTTGTTACAAATTTTAAGATCGAGACTTTTGGCTAAGGAATGCCCTAGTAGAATATTCCTCCTAGTTGCATTTGTTGTAAAGCTATGGGACCATGAAGTATTGGATTTCCTAGAATGATTGCTAAGGTTGATAGAATGAATATGAACCAAGAAAACCCTAAGGCGATCCAACCGATTATGGCGAACTCCCTAGAAAGAATCATGAGTGCATTGCTACAGATGAAAGAAACCTCAATGACCACTCCTACATATCAACTTTATCGTGAGATCTTCAAAGAAAAGAGTGCATTGAAGCAAGAATATGAGACTTTATTACTGGATCAGGTTTCTATATGAGGGAACACATGTGAATATCGTGACATAAAGAAATTGGGAACTTTTAGGGGAGCCCGCTATGATTCCTTCATTGGGAGGAATAGGATTATTCGAAGGAAAAAAAAAGCTGATAACCTATGTGGAAGACTTACTCTAGATATCTAGGAGTGCTCATGGAACTTTGACAAAGGAAGATTTTGAGGTTGTTAAACTTATTGAGAACAATGTTCCATTTACTATGTTAATAGGAAAACCTTTGATCGAGAATACGATCGGGCTATAAGTGAAATGAAGAAGAAGTCTTAGAGCAGAAGAAAAGCAAGAATTAAAAGATTTCATGACTAGGAGGATCACGCAGCTGATTGAAGAACGTGAGAATGTGATCAAGCTACTTAAGACCTGAGACTTGATGTCGGTTGGAAGGACACATGAGGTAATGTGAGAGTAGAGAGCATCTACCCCAGCCTAGAGAAGAAGTATTAATCTTTGAATCTTAGGAAAGAATCTCAATAGCACAAATTTACTATGCCAAAAGAAGACAAGAATCAAAATAGAAAGAGGAATAACGAGACAAAACTCACTGGAAAGAAGGATCAAAAGCTCACCTAGAAGAGAGAAAAGATCAAAGTTATAGAAGGTTCCAGAGGGAACTTCTAAAGGGAAAATTTCCAAAACAGGAACTTCGCCGGACATCGAACAACGTCACATGGCACTTCACCATAGCGAAACAATATAGCCATTGGGAACAAGATAACCATTAGACCGACACCCCTAATGGGTAGAAAGGAATTTATGGTCAGAAATATCACCATAAGACCATTGGGACCGGTCGTAAGGGAAAAACTAAGTTAATGGAGCCTCGCTGAGATTTTATTGCTTCACATTCATTTATTTCATTGAAACTTGTGATCGAACAATTTACTAACCGTGAATCTCGAGTTTGTAGAATATTTGATTTCGCATAGTGATCATCACACTATCACCATCTATCTCAAGCAGACACCAGTTACTCTAACCTAGAGATTCAACTAATTTGTGTATGTCTGAAGAAATTAGCGCAGTTGAAGAGTCGGTGAAGGAGGTACTCATTGACCCCATGACTGAAAGAGTAATGTGTGTGGGTGTACAAGCTGCCGCCGACAAGAGGATTGCAAGCCTCCACATCGACTGCACGTCGATCTGGAACCTCCCGAGCCCAACAAATGCAGAAGAACCAAGCACAGATGACCTAGAAATGGGTTGATCCTAATTCATATTGTCTCATTACATCCCACCTCTAGCTGCCACGGTGAGTCGAGATAGTGTGCCAGATATTTGAGTTACTAATCGTGGTTACCGCATCTGGCGGATATGCACAAAGTAGTTATTACATCAAAGACATTGATCACGTTGTTGAAGTCTTTAATGACTTCAACCTCGAGATCACAAGAACCATAGCATGCTCGCCTCGTACAAATACTTGACCAAGATGAAGGTGAAGAATTTGAAGATAATCCCCTGGCCGTGGATGATGAACTCCTCACATAGTCCACCTCATGAATTTAATGAAAATCCCACACTTCAGAAAGCACTAGGAAGTTAACGCCTGTGTCAATATACTACTTTCATGTTACCATGGAGGCTACTTTTGGTTAGACCTCTAGACACAATCAACTGATGTTGATCCATAATATCATCGGGATTGAGTATGAAAGGACTCGACCTGCAGGACTCTTGTATCCAAGAAAAGCCATAGATCGCACACTAGAAACGTAAGATCAAGTATACATATGGTGATGTTGAGAAAGGGACGCGAGGCTATAAGGTAGCTTCCATCTAGAATGGAGCAGCGTTTAACATGAAAAATTACCCGCGTGAAAGATAGTAAGGAAGAACCGAATCAATTTCCAGCGTCACGTGCTTTGTCGCTGGACTCCAGAAGTGCGTGGAAGGTCTGATGAATTGGGCCGGCACCTAGTTAATCAAATTTGAACTCGATTGCCGGAAGCATAGGATGAGGGGCTATGAATTCCATTTTAGGTGGCTCATGATCCTCAATACGTGTTTGTTGCTTGGGAAATGCCGGAAGGTGCACCTTCTTGTAAGTGGACATCGAGCCATCTGAGCCACTCTGATGTGAAGTTCACCATGCCTAGTACTTGAGCCATATGAGCAAATAGTGGCAAATTGACGCTATTTTTCACATATTACCTCCGCCTAAAGAGAGCCATCAAAGATGAACTCACATGACTCCAAACACCCTATAGAGGTTGGGACCCTTGATGAAGTTTTGCGCAGATCGGTTAATTTCCAATCACATTACAACGCCAGAAGACGAGCATAAGGAGGAGATTCATTCGTACTAAAAGCTCACAGAAGAGAACCTTGACGAGATCACTAAGGACTGGCCTTAAAACCTCCTTATTCCCAAGCAGAGCCCGCGGTGATATGTTCCACTGACGGCCTAGAGACCACGCAGACAAAGAGCATGATACACCTAGATCTATAAAAAGGAAGAAGACCGAAGAGGTCCAAGACTTAGCGTTGCCTTAGGCAAGATCGCCTAATATCAATTACGAAATCCAGCCACCATGACCAAGATGCGTAATGTCCTCACCTCCTACGATTTTGACTTCATCATAGCATCCCTAAACGACGCCTCACAAGAAATAATGGAGAAACAAGAAGCCAAGCAAGAATATATGTATGAAAGAATTGAGGTTGAACTCCAAGGCATATAGTAAGCCCTTCAGTCCAGTCACAGAGTGTCCATTGCTTCCCCGCGAATCGGGAGAACTGTAGGTTGAGAGATGAGCTGCCCCAACTTCGGGACTAGCTAATGCTAATCGAAGATCACCTTCATCGAAAGAATAAGAAGAAACATAACAAGCCACCAAGCCTTGAAGAAAGTGAAAGAAGTAATTCGGGAGTAGAACAACGCCGCCGAAGTTGCAAAGGCTACATAGCTGGGTTGCTCTCCGCAGATGAGGAGAAAACACAAATGAAGCAAGAAAAAGAACAGTTGTTCGCAGAGCAACTCGAAGTGAAAGAAGCAGTCAACAAAGAACTTCGCTCTATGATAGGCTTAGAGCCATAGGCAGAAGACCAAGTCACACATCAAGTAGAGTAGCTCGCATAAGCCATCCAACAAATACAAAAGAGAATACCAGACTTAGAGCTCCGCACAATGCCTGGCACTCCGCAGGATGTAAGGGATCAAAGAGAAGCAACTGCTCGAAGTGCAGTTGAAAGAATCAAGGGCCTCACCATGGAATGTAATAAATTAAGTGATCACAGTGCCTAGATGTATGAGTGACTCACTGAAAATCCAGAACTGAAGACACTGGAGTCACATCTCCAAGAGGTGAAGTATCAAGAAGAAACACTATAGGCGCAACTGAATCCCCTGTCAACTGTTGAAAGGATGAAGCGATCCAAAGAGCAGCACACTGCCCAACAATAGGTCCACACCATTCAGAGCAAAGTCATGGAAGTGACTCAGAGGCTCCAACCTATACAAGATGAGGCTTACCAACTGTTCATAGAGATCGAAGGCCAAGGAGAAGAAATGGAGAAAGTCGTCACTACAGCTGAGCAACGCCTAGAGGGACCTGTCAACAAAGCAATCATACAAGAGTTTGTTGAACAGGAGGTTGTGGCACAAAAATAAGTCGAAGCAGCTCGAGCCAAGCTCGAGGATTTTTAAACTGAGATACCCAGATTAGAGTGACTCAGGACGAGTCACAGGTGAGTGTTGGGGGCCTGTTGAACCTTGACCAAGTTTTGAGGATCCTTGGTCAGGTTTGACCTATTTTTGGGACTTCGAAAGGCTTTCGAAGGTGGAGTGCAAGACGAAGTAGAGATTGCGGGATCTCATCCCCTTTTAGGGCCCTTTTTGGGATTCGGGATTATGTAATGGGTATGGGGAGTCGGCCCATGGGTCTATTCATGCTTAGCACTATTTTGTAAAGTATAAATAGAAGGTTGAGCAATGTAGGAAGTAGTTCGATCTATGTGATCAAAAGTTCTAAGTGTTGAGTGGAGATTTCTTTTGTGCATACTGTATGAGGCTTGCAAAGCTCAGTGCAAGCGAATGTAAGAGATTGAGAAGAGGCTTAGTGCTGTAACCTAACTTGGGGAAGGAGGATCTAGCGAGGTGTGTAGATCTCCTGTCCTTTGCGGAGTAGGGTTTTTGTGTCTATGTGCATGTAACTGATTGAAGAAGCTAATAAAGAAGACGAAGAGTTGGTGGACGTAGCCCCAGGGTGGGGGTGAACCAAATACATGTTGTGTTGCTCTACTTTGTGTGATGTATTGATGTGTTTATATGTTAACTTGCTTAATGCTTCGATATAGATGAATGGTAGATAGATATGTTAATGCTATGTGCTTAATAGTATGGATGAATACTAGATCTGGCCTATGTGGATGTGCTTAGTGCTTGAATATAGTAGATCTGGTTAAATACTGCAATGCTCTGTAATTAGGGTTTAACTGCACTGTAAAATAAGACTAGATATTGATGAACTATAACTTCTAAGTGCCCTATTAAGGTGTTACAATCACAGATCTATGTCTCAACTAAGGTTGCAGGCACTGGATTCCTGCAACCACCCCTGCCTCTACCTCGGGTGAGACTTCATCTGCTTCGCAGGTGTTGCCAAAAGGGCCGGTAGTTAGGGTCTTGTTGGTGCATTTTTATATCATTGAACCCTGGTTCTACCCCTATTCCAACACAAGGATATAATTTTTTCACAAATCCATGGCCCGGATCTCAAGATATGAGCTCGTGAAATTGAGTTGTCATGCATGCCTGTTAAAACTGCATCTGAATGATATTTTAATTTCTGAGAACAATGTATCAAATTTCATCACTTGAAACCTATAACACCATATTATACGTCAAAATACCTTTCAAACGGTATAAAGTTTGCGTGATTCCGACACCCGGAGCTCAAGTTATGGCCTCTGCAACATCAACACTCAACCAACATCGATCAAAATTAATGGGCAAATGTGGGCCCTTGGATGGATTTTGTGCTTCCTTTCATAAAATTCGAATTTTTGGTTTAAAATTCTATCTCACGTGCATTGGCATATTATGTTCTTCATGATATATAATACTAAGTTTTTAATACACTTAGCAAGAAACACGAGAAGAGAGGAAATTATGGAGCTTGGAGGATTCGACCCTTGGAAAATTGTCGAATAAAATAATATTTTTTTTGAATCTTGTCATCATCCACATCATGCCATGTCATCAATGAGTCACGCCCACATGTCATCATGGGAATGTTCCACATCATTTCCACTTTTCATATTCTCACTCGTCGTTTTTCATGCCTTGGAATAACTTTGAGAATTATGCTAAGTATGTGAGATGGGACAAGAGGGGATGAGGGAGAGGTGGGTTGGAGGGTTTGCGGGTTCACAGAGGTGAGGGTAGGGAGGTGAGTGAAGTTAAACAATAAATTTTTGTGAACCCTTGAACTCACTGTTGGATGAGTGATCCAAAGAAACTAAGTATAGAAGGACGGTCGATCAGACGAGAGAAAGTTTGAATATGGAGTTTTTTATGAACCCGCCAACCCGTGGTTATGGATGATCGAAAATATGTTAAGTGTGGAAAGGAGGTCGTTCGGACTTGCATGAAGAAGGGATAAAATACTTTAGGGGCTTGAAACCCACAAAAAATCTGATGGTCCAAAATCTAGATCACGAAACTTTGGGTGCAAAGTGGAGATCACGAAACTTGGAGGATAAGGGCTTGAACCCGCGAACCTGTGAAGTTGAAAAATGGTTAAGTGTGGTGTAGAAATGGACTTATGACATGGGAAAGTGGATGGATATTAAGGTTTGCCAACCCGTGAACTCAATGAGGAGATGAAGGAAGTGTCCCAAAAACGTCAAGTGTAGAGACTAGTGGAGAATATGGAGAAGAGTGGTGAAAAGTGAAAAATGGTTAAGTGTGGAGATGGAAGGTGAGGGAGATAAGTGACGAGAATACTTCACAATTAGAAAATGGAGGGGATAACATGATAATTAGAAAAATTCTTCATAATCTCTCTTTCAAACCTTTAAACCAGATCTTGAATAACTTAGGCATGTGGAAACAAATTTATGATCCAAAAAGTGCATGACGAAGCTAAGACTGAGGGCTGCAGAGTGAACTTATAAAAGTTCAAAAAATGTCTTCTTTTTATATCAAGGATTTTATGAATCCAAGAGCGAAAAAATATAGATGATCAAAGTTTGGTCAACAACTGGTTCCAACTGTGAGACAATGACCCCCTTTGGGTTACTGAGAACACCAAAATCTCAAGACCAATTGCCTTATCCATTGGGCTATGGAGTCATCTTCAAAATAAATTCTTATAATTATTCTTCTTTCATGGAGTTATCTTCAAAATTCAATACAAATATTGCCTTATTATGAAAAACTAAATTGAAGAAACAAAATATATACATACATGATCTACCTACCCTAACTTACTTGAAAGAAAGGGGAACCTTAGGTATAGTAAAATTTCCAATGGAGCCATTCGAGCATCCAATTGACTTGTGAAATGGGCTCCAACAGTAATAAAAGGATTGGGGTTGCTACCAATAAATCAGGAGCATGCCCAAAATGTACCACAATGGGATCGAGCAATGTGTGCAGAAGACTTGTTTGCATTGGCAGGTTGACAATACTTTCAAACCAATATTCAATTTAATCTACTCATGGTTGCCCCAGAGTGTTTCTATCTTCAATCAAATTAGAAATTTATTTCTTGAAAACATTATTGTTTTCTTCTTTTTCTACATTCAAGATTATTGCTTCCTTGACGATGTCTTGGTAATGTTCTTCTTCTATGCAATGGCTATCTTCTTTGTTCTCAAAATTGTTTTCTTCCACCAATTCTTCTTTATTTTGGCTGAATTATTCTTGCATATTTTGTGGAGATTCTTTAATTTATTCCTCATATGTAGTATATGATATGTTGATATCCTTTTCTTGGTCTTTGGCATTCTTGCCTTCATTCTCAACAACAAGATTTGATTCATAAAAGTATTGCAGTGTTTCATGATATTCTTCTGTTGAATCATTCATTTCATCTTTTTGTGTCCATGTGAGAGAGGGTGGGTGGGAAGAAACATTTAAAACATCAGAAAAAACATATGAATGCACCTTTGGGATGAAATTTTCTATAAATGAATATTCTAACACATACCAACTAGTGATGGAGTTAGGCATTAATGAACTATACCATTCAAGAGCATCCTCTCGTAGAGTTTTTAGGAATAATATAGATGTAACATTGTCTTCAATGAGGTTGAAATCATAACATGTACCTTTAAAATTAATCAAGTGTTGCTCTACATCTTCTAAAGCATCACCAAAGAATGTAGAAAAAATTTCAATAGGAATATTGGACATTTGAAAGTCTATTTCTGGTAGATTTAAAGGGGTATTATGAAATCACCTCCTTTGAGTATTTCTCCCTTTTGCCAAGTCTTGCAAAGCCATTGATGGGCTTGATGAAGAATATAAAGAAGCATTATGACATGAATGAAACCCTTCATTTTGAATTTTTTAAATGGAATTTCCAGGGAGTTCATTCTCCTGAATCTTTGGTGTTTCTCGTTTCTTTTTGAAATTACAAAAAAGGTGAGTCATGCTTAAAATAAGCAACAATGTTCTTGAATATTCTTCTCAAAAATTTGAGCCATGGAGATTTTTGGTTCCTCAAATATCTTGAAAATAAATCATTTCCCGGTGGAGTCGCCAAAAATGTTGACGCTTGAATCTGCCAGGACCAAAATGACAACCTCATGAGGACATTAGTCCCCCTTTGTTTTGAGAGAGGTGGTTCTCCTCTTTGGCTAAAAGATATATATTTGAATATATTGGAGTAGGGAGAGTGCTAGACAACAAACCCCAAATATTTATTGCTTGGATTTAAACGAAAATGGTTCTTCAATAACCCAATATGATCTTTGTGTGCATCAAAAGTCTTTTTACAATAATAAAATATTGAAGGAGGACTTCAACATCAGAATTAAATTGTGATCAACATCACACACAATCTTCTTAATCATATATAAATATATCCATGTCTTCTTCATGAAAAATAGGAGAGAATAATTTTATCACCTTAAAGAATTTTAAAAGAGTATTGCTATCAAGATCAAAAGATAATTTGATAGGTCAACCTCAAAAATCTTATACTTAAAACTCAAAGTTATAAGATACAATCAAGATCAACCCCAAAGCAATTCTTTGAGGAGTTTTATTCATGAAAGATGTTCTTCATTACAAAATATTTGACATCCATGTATGTGGCTTCAAATACTCCATGATCATGTAAGAAAATATCTTATAAGAATATAAGAAAAAAAATCAACAGCTCAGTCTTGTGCCCAACTCTGAGATTCAAGCATAAAGCTACGAGAAGTGGTGTAGAGGAATAGAAAGAATGGAGAAGATGGAGACTTATTTCTTTTGATCAGAAGCTTGATTGTGTATCCATGGATGTACCTTATTCTTCCTTTGATCTTCTTCCCTACCTCTCTCACAATACTGATTCTTGGACACATTGATGAAGCCTCTCTTCTCTTTTTAAGAAGAGATTTTCTAACTACTTGAGTAGTTAGGGTTTCTCCCTTCTAGAAATTCCCATACAAGTTTCTTCTTGAAAAAATTCATTTAATTAATTCCTCATTAATGAACTCACATCATTAATATAAGTATATTTAAAATGGGTCCCTCTCTTTTAATAAAAGTTTTAATTAAACTTTTTTTTTTAAAATTTAATTAATTTTCTGTTAAAAGAGGACGACTGAAATTTAATTTTATGGAAGTGAAAGCCAATGTTTTAGCAATTTAAATCACTTCCCATGTGCTCTTCATCATCTCATATTTCCAACAATATAAATTTTGCACAAATCCATCGCTCGGATCTCAAGATATGAGCTTGTGAAGTTGAGTTGTTATGCAAGCCCATTAAAACTGCAGTTGAATGATATTTTAATTTTTGATAAAGATGTATCAAATTTCATCACTTTAAACCTGTAACACAATATTCTACGTCAAAATACCTTTCCAATGGTATAAATAGTGCATGATTCCGACACCCCGAGCTCAAGTTACGACCTCTGCAAGATCAACACTCAACCACCGTCGATCAAAATTGATGGGAAAATGTGGGCCCTTGGATGAATTTCGTGCTTCCCTTCATAAAATTAGACTTTTTGGTTTAAAATTCTATCCCACATTCATTGGGATATTATATTCTTCATGATATATAATACTAAGTGTTTTATACACTTAGCAAGAGACACAAGAAGAGAAGAAATTATGGACCTTGGAGGATTTGGCCCTTGGAAAATTGTCGAATAAAATAATAATTTTTGGGAATCTTGTTGTCATCCACCTCATGCCATGTCATCAATGAGTCACACACATGTGTCATCACATGAAGTTTCCACATCATTTCCACATGTCATATTCTCATTCGTTGATTTGCATGCCTTGGAATAGCTTTGAGAATTTGGCTAAGTATGTGAGATGGGACAAGAGGGGATGAGGGAGAGGCAGGTTGGATGGTTCACAAGAGTGAGGGAAGGGAGGTGAGTGAATTTAACCATGAAATTTTTGTGAACCTGCCAAACTTTGAACTTGTGGTTGAATGAGTGATCCAAAGAAACTAAGTATAGAAGGGTAGTCGGTCGTACGAGAGTGAGTTTGAATATTGAGCTTTTTATGAACCCGCCAATCCGCGATTATGGATGATCAAAAATATGTTAAGTGTGGAAAGGAAGTCGGTCGATATTGCATGCAGAAGGGATAAAATATTTTAGGGGATCAATACCCATGACAAATTTGATGGTCCAAAATGTAGATCACAGAACTTTGGTTGCAAAGTGGAGATCAAGGAACTTGGAGGATGAGGGATTGAACCCACAAATCCGTGAAGTTGAAAAATGGTTAAGTGTAGTGTAGCAATGGACTTAGGACATGAGAAAGTGGATGGAGATGAAGGCCCTGTTACAAATTATTTTGGTCACTCCAGTGATCCTTTTACAACATGTGTTCATGTTCCCAAAAGTGCCTTCCTTCATGAGAAAAGTGATTGGCTTTCTCTTCTAAAAAATCCTATTAAAGAAGATCGCCATAGGCTGCACTATACGTAGGGTGCGGCGATGCCTAGTCGTCGCCCTCTACTCTGAAACTGGTTTGCGACGTCGTCGCAGACTTTCCTATAGCTAGGGTGTGATGATGCTAAAAGACTAAGAAAAGGTCAAGCTTCATGAAAGTTCTAGAAGAGGATCTTCTAGAATATGAGGTGGCTTACAAATAGATGGAATCTTACTAGTTTCTCTGATTTGGTGGGATCATCCTAATCTCTTTAACCATCTCTCTTTCCCCTATATAAAGAGGGATTTCTTATGGAAAAGTCTAAGTTCAATGAAGGTTGAATAGGCTAATAATTGTATGAGGAATTCTACTTGAGTTCATGCTTGAGGGCTTCATTTTGGTTCATCAAGTCATCGTGGATTTTCTTCATGCAAGTTTAGAGCAAGTGTGTGTGTTGGAGAAAAGCGCCACTGAAAGGGGACCTTGAAACATCAAGGATTTTGGTTATATCTTCCACTTTTACTTAATATAATTCAGTGGCATGTTTCTTTCCCATAAAACCATTCTCATTTTATTGTATGATTCCTTGATCACATGCATAAGTTTTCATTGAGTATACTATTGTTGCTTTCACTTTGGTTGGTTTGTGTTCTCTTGCAGATCTAATATCATAGGATCACCGGAGTAGAGCAAGGACAACAAAGATACAAGGAAGCGATATTTAAACGATATGTCTCTCATCTCTTGTTTGATAGTAAATTCAATTATTAGAGCTTAGGGAAAGCATCATATCCTGTCTTTTTTTGTTCTAGATCTAGGTGGATCTAGGGAGATCAATTTACGTCTGCATTTACCGATTAATCCAATAAGAAAATTGGCGATTGTACTGGGGATACGACTTGTTTTTTTGTTGTTGTTGTCCATTTGTGTTTAGCCTACCTCCTTTCATTTTAATCTAGTCTATGAGTCTATGGGTGATCCATTTGGAATCCCTAGACCTGAAAGTTCATTTAGATTCTTTGTGCTTTCTCCAATTTTTCCTTATTTACAGAGATCATCGAACTGTACCCCATATACAACCTACGCCATTCCTTGATTGTCGCATCCTTCCTGTTTAGATCACTGTGGAATCATCGCATTCTGTCCCATAGCTAGCCTGGGACGACCTTATTTCACCGGACTGTACCTTGATGCTGAGCTGCGACGTTTCCTCTAGGATTTGTTGGTTTGGGCCTTTTTGTCTTCTATCACCCAGTTTTGCTTTGATCGTATGGGATGAACTTTTGGTGCTAGTATCTAATTGTTTTCTGAGTTTAAGACTTGTTGTTGATTGGGTTTAAGGGATTGAAAGCCTTTCTTTGTCATTTTACAAGTTTTTTGCTTCTTGATTTTTGTCAACAAGGATATAATCTCTGGATCTAGATCTGAGTGCTTGATTGATAACAATTCTTTGATTTGATTAAAGTTTTGAATTTTTTTACATTTTCTGGATTGCTTATTGATTTGAAAGATGTTTTCATTTGCATTTGGCCAAACACTTTCTTGTCATCTTCATTTTTGTCTTCATTGAAAGCTTGATTTGGGTATTGTGTTGAGTGTATTCATTTTCTTTGATTACGTTTTCCTTTATTCATTATACCTCTGATTTGGTTTTGGAAAGGAAGAATTAAAGTCATCTATTCTTTTTAGTAATCGCTCATAAGAAAAAAAATTCTTTCAATTTAAAAAAAAAAAGAGAGCAAATTGGGAAATTTGATAGCTTATGATTGTTTGGAATTGTGTTCATTCAAGAAAAAGAAATTGCATTTCGTAGCTTTCGTGCTTCCAAAGAAATACCTTCTCCTTACTATAATTAGAGTTCATTGAACTGAAAGATTGCATCATTCATCTCTTCTTGCATATTATTGGGTCAAAGTCTCATATGACATCGGTTTCATTTCCATCTCCCTCTTGAGTAAACAAAAACCTCTAAAACACTGCGTAATTTTAAAACTTATTAGTAAATTTTATTTTCTAGAAATGCTTCTCACCAAAATTAGCTAGGCTAGCTCGTTGGAATAGGTTGTGAGGCACACTCTCCAAAGCATAAAACACACTATATCATCTTGTGATAGGGAGTGTTCAAATCCACTTGCAACATTTTGTCTTGGGAATCCCTTATCACACAAGGGTCAAACCTGAGGTCGCATTAAGACTGGTAGAGTTACTCACCCTGCTCTATTGGTCTTGGTGTAGAGATTGTGCGTATTATGGGGGTCACTTGAATGTATACCCACAATTATAAGTGGAATCCTTTCGAGTTGATTTCGGGCTAGATACCTTGCCTTTGCATGTGGATCAGACTATCGACTGTTTCCCCAGGCATCACTGTTGTACTTGGTAACCTTAGTAGCCTATATCTTTAGGGTCTTACACGAGGTGACTATGGAGGGGCAAGTCTTTAGGGTACCTGGAATCGACGTTGGCCAGACTCACTCGGGCTCCTTGGAGGATATACCCACGATTATGTGTGGGAGCTTGCACCAGGGTGTAAGTCCGTTAAGCAGGTCGTCAACGTAAATTTTCCACCCACTCTATCCTAGCCCCTTATTGTCTTGACTTCACGAAATTGGATTTCATCACCAACTAGTGACTTCAAAATAATAAGGTTTGTTTGCTTGGTTTGATTTCTATATTTTATTAGTTGGCCATAGATTTTTTCCCTAAAATATTTGGTTCAGCCAACATTGACCGTCTTCTTCATTCACATAGGATGCAAGGACTACCCCCGGAAGATCTGGAAGGTTACCTGCCTTTTCCTCCTAATTCACCAGAGGGCTCTCCTGAGCAGAGGGCTCTCCTGAGCAGAGAGCAGTCCAGAACAACGTAACCTCACAAGTGGAAAGTTCCAACTCTTTAGAAGATTTCCGAATTATTTTCGATTCTATAGAGGCTTTCTGACTTCCTCCAACTTCGTTACCGTATACTGGATACGAGAGACATATTCTCTAAATGAATTCATCAGGAGAACTTATTGTTGAAACTTCTGGACCATCGACTGGACCTCATATAGGCCCTGGAGTAGAGAATCCACCTCTTTCTAGTGAATCATTTAGACCGCACTGTACGGGAGATTTATGACAACTTAGGGGTGAGTCTTGATCCACCTATAATATCACAGCTGCCCGAAATGTCAGTTACCTACACAATACCTTTAGACCATTTTTCTGGTACAACCAACAATATCATCGTCGCTCCAAAAACATAGTCAGTTGGTCCTTGCTCAACCCTTTTTCTCCAGATGGCCCATTCTACTATGGTTCCACATGCTACGACTATTCCTACCAGGAATGTGGTGGTTAATCAAGCTCCCATTGGAACACCACTTCCGTCTAGACCTATCCCGTTACTTCCCCCTAGGTATCACACTTTGAATATTTCCATTGCCATCTCTACCCAGAATCCGTCCGGAGGGAAAATACTTTTTATTCCTCCTGGGTATAATGCTACTGTTGTTTTTGTTTCCACACCTCCCCAGAACCCCTTCAGAGGGTCTTACGTCCCTCTTCCACCTTTGTTTGGAGGGGCTAATTATTCCGTCCCTAGTGGCTCCAACCCACTTGGGGGCACTGGCCCGTCTATCACTTTTGGTTTTCATATTCCTTTTAGAGGACAACCTTAGACTTGGGAAAAACCACAAGTTGGGGGGAAAACTCAATTTGGGGCACAACCTCAGGTCAGGTGGCAAACCCAAATTAGCATACAACCTCAATCTAGGGCCCAACCTCAATTTGGTGGGCAACCCCAAGTTGGCACCCATAACTCAGTTTATGGGAAAACTACACCTGTAACTTGGATTCTTCCTCTCCGAGGAAATCCACAACTGTTTGGGGGGTAAATTTCTCAA
>SNQJ01S0030072.1:39199-52393 GCA_010110895.2 Picea sitchensis
TGCACCAGGGTGTAAGTCCGTTAAGCAGGTCGTCAACGTAAATTTTCCACCCACTCTATCCTAGCCCCTTATTGTCTTGACTTCGCGACATTGGATTTCATCACCAACTAGTGACTTCAAAATAATAAGGTTTGTTTGCTTGGTTTGATTTCTATATTTTATTAGTGAGTGTTGTTTGTTTCCGTAGTTGGCCATAGATTTTTTCCCTAAAATATTTGGTTCGGCCAACATTGACCCTCTGCTTCATTCACATAGGATGCAAGGACTACCCCCGAAAGATCTGGAAGGTTACCTGCCTTTTCCTCCTAATTCACAAGAGGGCTCTCCTGAGCATAGGGCTCTCCTGAGCAGAGAGCAGTCCAGAACAACGTAACCTCACAAGTGGAAAGTTCCAACTCTTTAGAAGATTTCCGAATTATTTTCGATTCTATAGAGGCTTTCTGACTTCCTCCAACTTCGTTACCGTATACTGGATATGAGAGACATATTCTCTGAATGAATTCATCAGGAGAACTTATTGTTGAAACTTCTGGACCATCGACTGGACCTCATATAGGCCCTGGAGTAGATAATCCACCTCTTTCTAGTGAATCATTTAGACCGCACTGTACGGGAGATTTATGACAACTTAGGGGTGAGTCCTGATCCACCTATAATATCACAACTGCCCGAAATGTCAGTTACCTACACAATACCTTTAGACCATTTTTCTGGTACAACCAGCAATATCATCGTCGCTCCAAAAACATAGTCAGTTGGTCCTTGCTCAACCCTTTTTCTCCAGATGGCCCATTCTACTATGGTTCTGCATGCTACGACTATTCCTACCAGAAATTTGGTGGTTAATCAAGCTCCCATTGGAACACCACTTCCGTCTAGACCTATCCCGTCACTTCCCCCTAGGTATCACACTTTGAATATTTCCATTGCCATCTCTACCCAGAATCCGTCCGGAGGGAAAATACTTTTTATTCCTCCTGGGTATAATGCTACTATTTTTTTTGTTTCCACACCTCCCCAGAACCCCTTCAGAGGGTCTTACGTCCCTCTTCCACCTTTGTTTGGAGGGGCTAATTATTCCGTCCCTAGTGGCTCCAACCCACTTGGGGGCACTGGCCCGTCTATCACTTTTGTTTTTCATATTCCTTTTAGAGGACAACCTTAGACTTGGGCACAACCACAAGTTGGGGGGAAACCTCAATTTGGGGCACAACCTCAGGTCAGGTGGCAACCCCAAATTAGTGTACAACCCCAATCTAGGGCCCAACCTCAATTTCGTGGGCAACCCCAAGTTGGCACCCATAACTCAGTTTATGGGAAAACTACACCTGTAACTTGGATTCTTCCTCTCCGAGGAAATCCACAACTGTTTGGGGGGTAAATTTCTCAAGTTAACTCTTCTGTACCTCCCAATCTCGACCAACCGTATCCAGGTTCCATGAATCCTACTTGGGTTCCAAACTTCCAGTCAAATGTTCCTCCCCAAGGAAACATTCCAAATCAACCCAACCCTGTAGGCTACATGCCTCAAAACCCTCCCCAACCGAATCTATCAGGATTGTGTACTTACATGAAGAATTCTTACAGTCCTACTGGCATACCGACAAGACTTCCTCCCCAAAGTCACCAGTATCCTCAAGTGAATAGACAGTTTACTTTTCCAGCCACTTTGGATTTACCCGACTTGTCTAGGATCTTGAATGATCCTATCTTACATTCTCCCCATTGGCCCGTCATATCGACCAAATTACCGTCCGACATTCCCAAGTTTGATGGTCGATCAGGAGAAGACCCAAACAATCATGTTATGACTTTTCACCTTTGGTGTTCATCCAACTCATTGATGGAAGACTCCATTAGGTTACAACTCTTCTAGCGAACTCTCACAGGTTCAGAATCAAAATGGTACATAGAGTTACCACGAGGCTTCTTTAACGACTTTAATACCCTAGCCATGGATTTCCTCACACATTACCAATTGCCAATTCATTACGAGACAAGAATCGAAATTTTGAGTTCCTTTAAGAAATCTTTTGCAACTCATATTTCCGATCACATTCATGAGAGGAGAAGGAGATGATGTTTGATCAAAATTGACCTTCCTGATCAGTTATTGGTTGAGTGGTTCACCAAATCACTCATCAGTAAAATCGCCCGTGATGTTTCCATGGGTGGAGTTGTCACTGAAGTGCAAGCGATTAGTCATGTTCAATACCTAGATCTCATTTATTCGCAAACGAGCACACTTTATGACTTAATCCCTGACGCTCCTCACCCTTCTACCACCCCTACCTCAACAACCCCAACAACTTCTCATGTTATTGATGGTGTGATTGGCACCCTCCATGATGATTCTCAATCCATGCATGCCCCTCACACCAACCCCAAATCTAATGCTTCTAATGTTCAACATGCTCCGACTCCTACTCCTTCCACCGACAAAACTTCTGAGGTTAATTCAGTTCAGTCTACCCTTGCCGGTAAAAATAAATCTAAAAAAGGAAAGGGTAAGAGAAAGGAGGATAAAAATAATAATCCACAATCCAAAAAACCCAAAATGCAATCTGTTGATGATAAGGATAAGCGTAAACCTCTATATCCTTGCCTTATCTGTGGTGATGATCACTACATGAAAGATTGTTCAAGACGTGCCAAGGTCACTAAGTTACTTCAAGGGACTGAGAAGCCTCCCACACCTGTCGTTTTGTCAAAACCTTTCCATTCTCAACAACAAGCCCAATTGGTCATTCATGACCAACCTTCTCCTTCCACCACTTCGTATTTCCTTATGTGTACTGGTGATTTTAAAAAGAACGACATTGCAATCGCAAATCGGGCCAAAGATTACTCTCCTTCAAAGGATAAAGTTGACGATTTGCCACCTTCATTGGTTCAACCGCCTCCCTCAACTTCACCTCCCAACGGTCCTCTTCATCTCGAACGACCAGGTCTCGATACAACTCTTCGCCCTCCTCCAAAGGGCGTTGTTCGGAAGTTTTCCTTTAATTCTCATGCCTGTGCTGCTCAAAACTATAGTATTGTAGAGGATCTTGTGCAAGAACCCTCTGCGATGTCAGCTCTCAAAGTCCTTCAAAGTTGTCTAGTTCAACGAAAGGCACTGTTAAAGGCCATTGTTGGAATTGATCCCACATATACGAATTTGATCATCTTTGACCTGGAAGATCGCATTCCAAGGCTACCTCCTCAGTTAGCGTTTCATATCCAAGTTGTTGTAGAGAACAAGAATATATGTAGAACCTTTATTAACGAAGGAGCCACGACGTGCGTTATGTATGTTACTTGTTGGAAATCCATTGGCTCTCCTCCCCTCACCGAATCACACAATACACTTAAGGCCTTTAATGGTTATGGTTTTAAACCCTTCAATGTTCTTCCCTTGTTGTCTATTATATTGGAAATAAAATTGGACAATGTCGAAGTTGAGGTCTTTGATGCGCCTCTTGACTATAACCTCTTACTTGGACATAGCTGGATTGATTCCATGCATGCAATGGTGTCTACCCTTTTCTGTGTGTTACGTTTCCATCACCAAGGAAAGGTCATTACTATTGATCAACTGGCCTTTTTTAATTATGATTCCCGTACTATAAACGTACCTTTTATCTTGAATACACCTCCTGGGTACAAGAATGTCGACATGGATCTTCTGAAATATTAAAATTTGATGGGTACATTCCCAATCCCACCACCCAAAATTCCACCTCCTTTTGTCGCCTCAATCAACATGATTTCCACCTCTGTTCGCGAAACCCCCGCGTCTCATGATCCGTGGATAGTACCTGACCCTGGTGATTATCTTCGCTATGGTGAACAAATGCCCTTAAGTCCAATTGAATCTTCTTATCAGGCCATTCAAATGGAAACCCCTTCTACTCCCTCTCGTTGTGATTCATCTCCTGATCTATTTCAAATGATATTTCCTACCAATGAGATGATCATGTCAGTCATGTCTATGGAAGACACCCCATGGGACGATGGACATCATTGTTCCATTCTCTTCCTAGAGGAGGACACCATAGAGAGTTACCAATGGATTTCGACTTTGTCGACCGTTGTTTTCATTTACTTTGTTCCCGAGTCAACACACGACGTGTTATATGAAGGGAACCTAAATAAAATTTCACCCACCATTCCTCTTGAAATATCCATTAAACCTGAATTCGTAAAAAATGTTCACATTGGAGCCTCATGTTCCATTGATGAGGTCGTCACTTATAAAGCCATTTTTCAAGAATTATGTGACGTTTTCGCCTGAAGTTATGAAGAGATGTCGGGTATTTATCCTGAGATCGTTGTACACGAAATTAATACCTACCTGGACGCTAAACCCATCCGGCAGAGACTTCGCCCGATCCACCCTCGTAAATTCTGTTACTATCAAGCTTGAAGTTGAAAAAAATCTTAAGGCTGGATTTATCTATCCAATGGCTTTAACGGATTGGGTATCCAATCTGGTTCCGGTAAATAAGAAACAAGGCATGATATATGTATGTGTAGATTATAGGGATATGAATAAAGCTTGTCCTAAGGACAATTATCCAACCCCCTTTGTTGACCAGATCATCGACGATTGTGTCGGGAGCGAAATATTCTCCTTAATGGACGGTTTCTTTGGCTATAATCAGATTAATATTTTTCCCACGGATCAACACAAGACTGCTTTCATTTTTCCTTGGGGTACCTTTACCTACTAGAAACTTCCTTTCATTTTGAAGAATGTTGGTGCAATGTTTTAGCGCGCCATTTCTTATTATTTTCATGATATCAAGCACATCGTACAATTGTATCTCGATGATCTACCGACGCATTCCATGCATCGCCAAGATCACCTGGCCCATCTCTGAGCCATTTTACTTCGCTGTTGTTATTCTCGTATACATTTGAACCCACACAAATGTAGTTTTTGTGTGGAGTTTGGGTGACTTCTAGATTTTATTGTGTCACTTCATGGAATTAGGGTAGACCCCTTGAAGGTTGAGGCTATCCTTACCCTACCTCCTCCTTCCACACTATTCCAACTTCAAAGTTTGCAAGGGAAGGCAAATTTTTTCTGTCGATTCATTCCAAATTACGCCGAGTTAACGCAGGGATTTACTCTACTGTTGAAGAAAGGTTACGAGTTTGTATGGGATGACACTATCAAAAAATCCTTTGAATATTTGAAAATTGCCTTAACTCGTACACCACTGCTTTTCCGACCGGATTATAGTCGAGACTATTTCCTCTACCTCGCTTCTTCGGACTCTACCATTACCATGGTTTTAGTCCAAGAAGATGATTCGCACGATGAACATGTAATTTATTATTTGAGTCTGGGTCTCACGACCACCGAAGCCAAATAACTACATGTGGAGAAACTGGCCTTGGACCACTGTTATTTCTGATTGCCACCCCATGCAACATATCCTCACTCGACAATTGTTGGGGGGAAAGTACTCCAAATGGATAGTGATTCTCTAGGAGTTTAACTTAGAATTCGAACGTGTTAATTCTAAGAAATCTTAGGTTTTTTCCGAATTGATATGTGACCTTCCCTCAACTGAGACAAAAAATGTGGCAGAGGATTCCTTACCTGACGAATCCCTTTTTCTGATCAGTTCTGATGACACTTGGTACAGAGATATTATCATCTATCTCCAAACTCAAACTTTACACCTCGACCTTTCTAGTACGGACCGTCGACATATATGATATCAATCCTATCAATACATCATTCTCGGTGACACTCTTTATCGTCGTGGTGTTGACTCTATTTTCCGATGATGTCTCACCTACGATGAGGCTGAGAAAGCTTTGAATGAATGTCACTCTGGAGCATGTGGCGATCATATGTCTAGGAATGCTATTTCCCAAAAGATCTTGCGAGTAGGGTATTTTTGGCCTTCACTTTTCAAGGATTGCATTACGGTTGTCCATAAATGCCATGCTTGCCAAACTTATAACAAAAAAATAAGATCTTCTCCTGCTCCTTGAAACCCTGTAGTTTCCATTGGTCCCTTCACAAAATGGGGCATTGACTTCATGACATGTAACCCTCACTCAGTCGGGGGGCATGGATACATCATCGTAGTTGTGGATTATTTCACTAAATGGGCAGTGGCGATGCCTACATTCGATAACACTGGGAAAACTGCAACATTTCTCATATTCAATCACATCATTTCTTGGTTTGGTGTTCCCCAAGATATCGTTACTGATCACGGTAGTCATTTTCGAAATTTCATGATGTCTGAGCTTAATAAAAAGTTGGGTCTTCGGCATGAAAAATCAACCCCCTATTATCCACAAGCCAATGGCAAGGTTGAAGCGATAAACAAAGTCCTTATTACTATGCTTCAACGAATGATAGGAATTCAAAAGACAAGTTGGCACACACTGTTGTTTTCAACATTATGGGCCTACCGGACATCCGTCAAGTTTTCCACCGGGTTCACACCTTTCCAGTTAGTTTATGGTATCAAATTTGTTTTACCGATTGAATGTGAGATACCATGTTTGAAACTAGTCATTGAACTTCTCCAAAACACCTTTGCTAAAGAGGAACATCTATTGTACCTGATGAAATTAGATGAAAACTGTCATAATGCTGCCCTGGTTATTGAAACTTAGATAAAACGTGTTAAATCCCAATATGACAAACATGTCAAGCCACATGTTTTTTCTGAAGGTGATCTAGTTCTCCTCTATGAAAACGATCGTGATTTACTAGGGGCCAGAAAATTCGAGGCTATGTGGTGAGGGCCTTATATTGTCAAACGAGTGTTGGATAAGGGAGCTTATGAGTTAGTGGATTATGATGACATTCCTTTGAGTGAACCCAAAAATGGGCTTTACTTGAAGAAATACTATGCTTAAGTAATTTTTGCATGTGTGATTGTATTTTTACTGTATCATACTCTTGTGTGTTTTTTTGTTGTTTGGTTTTGACCCCCAACTGCTTACCTTGCGTTGTGCTTGGTTTCCAGATTTCATTGTCTTCACTACCCTACATTGGCTTCACCGATGATGCTAGTCATAGTACTCAGAAATTAGCATATGTTTCTTGGGAAATCTACACACCTACGAACGAATTAATCAGTATACACGGTGTTTTCCTTGGTCGTGCAACTAACAATATTGCGGAATACAATGCAGTCATTGAATTGTTGGCCGACATTGTTTCACTTGGAATCCTTCATCTTGTCGTACAACTCGATTCACAGTTAGTAGTACTACAATTGAGTAATGTCTATGCTATCTGAAGTTCTACTTTGTTAAAGGTATATTTATGAATTCGCCTCTTGGAGTGTCACTTTGATTACAATGAATATCAACACATTCCTAGATGTCTAAATACATTAACAGACACACTATCTAATTATGTGTTAGACAGAAATTTGAGACACTTATAAATCCAATCACATTTTGTATATAAATCAAGTAAGCTGGGAGAAGCCTCATATATATATAACGATAAAAGTTTTAGAAAAAGTGTTTTTGTCCGAAGACCAAAATATCAAAAATGTGAAGCACATGGCTTCATATACAAATATAACATCAAGGATGCTACTCACGATAACATACGACTGCCTGTGCTACTCTACGAAGAAGTTGACTGATAGAAGCAGATACGCCCACTGTGTGGNCGAAGACCAAAATATCAAAAATGTGAAGCACATGGCTTCATATACAAATATAACATCAAGGATGCTACTCACGATAACATACGACTGCCTGTGCTACTCTACGAAGAAGTTGACTGATAGAAGCAGATACGCCCACTGTGTGGCGCTGGTAATGTCTTGGGATCTCATCAATAGAGGTATCCATGACATCCACTGTCAACCCCTCCAAATGTTTCTCTACAACCTCATAGTCAGCATCGACTAATCCTGCTACCTGGACTATCACCCCTCACCTTTGAATGGTAGATGAACCTGGAGGTCGATAAGGTCCTACATTTTCATTGTCAAAGAGTGTTTTGATTAGTCATCGAATTAAGAACATACAAACATTTCATATTTAAAAAATTACAAAAACATTATAAAGACAAAATGTACTTCTTACCTAAGTTCCCCCATTGAGAACCTTCAAGAAGAACCAAGTCTAGGTCACCTCTGAAGTCTAAGCTGACATATGCGTAATAATCTACCATAAGCATCTGGGGCCTCAACCAATCAAAGAAAATGTCATTGTACCTGACGATAGGACCAGTCACATGCCGAGCCATGAGGTCACACCAGCTCTTCATTCTTGGATCTTGTGGGGCCGATATGCCCCACTCTACCTATAGGCGCAGGTGTGGAACCCTCTCCAGGAAGAAGGACATTAAAATCAACCCGTATCCGAACTGTTTTAGGTCACCTTTCCTACACTTGGTCAGCTATTTTTTCATGCTCGTGAGAATCCTGTCACACCAGTTAAAGAATCGGGGCTCCATGCACTCCACTTCATACTGAAAGTAGATCTGAAGAGCCATATTGGGAGATTCACTCCCCACCATGTGCATGATGGTGAAAAGGATTGTCCATAGGGGTAAGTCCCATACATCCCTAATAACAACCTTGTCGCTACGTCTCTCAACCTCTGGTACACAATATTGTCGAATGTACTCATTCATCGACAAACCACCACCCCTGTTTCCTGTCAATGTCACATGGGATCCACGACGACACAACCCTGTCAAAAAATAGATATCCTCAATATCTAGAGTGAGTATGTGGGCTCCCACACGGAATACCTGTTGGTCCACATCCCACATGTGGACCAAATATTCGAGCAACCTCAATTGAGCCCTCATGCCCTGGATCTTGAAGAATTTTAGCAACCGACACTGTCGGAGGGAATTAACCATTCCTGGGTCATTCCCGACAAACTAATCCTCGTACTCATGCTCTCTCTCCCTCCATTCCAACATTATGACTGTCAAAAACCTGCATTGGAACCACAAGGAGAGATTAGTATCTTTATTTTCCTCGCTGGAGATTTTTATTGGCTAAACATGTCTTAAGAAGTTTTTGAGTTGCGCACGCCACGGTTGAAGGCATCCATATAGTGCAGAATCATCACAGGCTAGACATATGGCCACTTGCGGCGACCCTGGATCACCACAGGGCATGATATAAGGCGCCTGCAACAATCTTCGCACGCAAATACCCTCACAAAAATCTACTTTTAACCAATAAAAACAAAAATTAATCCATGGAAAGTGAAGAGGACAAGGAGATTACATATTCAACGGAGACTATTCATCAAATGATCAACTGTGCCTCCCTCAATCCACAGTGGATTTTTGAGGTAAAATGGGGGTTTTGGAACAAGGTTTGGGTGGAATAACAATGGAATGGTAAAAATAAGTTTTTGCCCATATTTATTAACTTTTTCACTTTTCCATTTATATTTTATATTATTTTATGTGTTTCACCTAAACCCTAAAGTCCTAGCAACATTGCAAGTGTTTGATTTATCGCAGATAAGAAATATAGGAGTGCAAACGATGGATCATAGATACGTTTCTTGGTTTGTTTTTATATTTTTCACATGTACAAATACTTTTTGTGTTTTTCAGGAAAAACCTCGAGCTCAATCTTTGTTCGTTCTCATGCTCGTAAATCAATAAGAACACAACCGAGTAGACTTTTATCACTTTTTCGGACTCGTAAAGGTTACACGAAAAAGGAACCATCTGGAGTTCCCTTTAATATCTTTTCAGACTCTCTAAACATGAAAAGTTTTCCAAGTGATCTTGTTCTTTTCACCCTCGTAAATGTATTTGAAGAAAACATCTGACGAGTGGTAAATTATCACTTTTTTGGCCTCATTAGATTAATTTACGAAAAAAGAATTTGTGGAGTTATCTTTAAGTGTTTTTCAGACTCTCTAAACATGAAAAACCCCTAATTTTTCTCTCTTTGGACTCGTTAAACAAACATCGAAAGACTCGTACGGGACCGAACCTCTCCTTTTTAAGGTTCATTAAAAATACTCTGAGGGACTCATCCAAAGGATGAGCTTACATCAACAAGCATATGTTATCCTCCTCAAGCTTGTGTAAAAATAAAGAGGTACTCGCTAGAAATGGTGGGGGAAAATTTGGGAAAGAAATATGTCTCTGTACTTGTGTTAGTAGCAGTAATAGTTGCTCTTGAACATGACACCCCCTTCATCATTGTATCTGGGTTGGGAAATCCATTTGTTTCTCGTTTTTCCTTTCGCAAGTTCATATCTTGGGTCATCCTTGAGTCAATGCTACCAAGACCATTTTTGTTTCATTCATATGTTCAAGAGAAGTCCAACCCTAAACAATCCCTCTATCGAGTCGACCATCTGCAGTTATAAATTCCTACCATGTCGACCTTCCCTGTGTCATTTTTGAATCATTTTTATACTTTGATCTACCTCAAATCTGTTACTTATTTTGTGTCATTGACGGGGGATACATCAAGGCCCTCCTGTGATGAGTCTTTTCTTGTCGAATTCAACTTATTATCTGGGAACAAGACTTAGAAATCATTTAGTACCTTAGAGCATGTATGCCTCAATGGAAGGTTTTTTCACTTTCGACAGTGGATTCACATCATTGACTCCTAATTGAGAGATTCTATTGAGTGTTCAAATTCATATCATTTATTCACATTCGTCGGATTGTACTAAGGTACCTTGGGAGTCATTGACATCAATGGTTATTTCCCTCACCATCAAGGGCTGGTAATCAAGTGGTTTCTACCATGTTTGACTTCAGCACCTGTAATCACGTGGCTAGATTCGTACTTACGGACGACGGAATTGAAGACCCTGGATATTATCATTTTGGTCCAGGTTGTGATGGAGTATTTATGATTTGTATTGACACATAGATCCCCTTTGTATGTCTCATGGCTATGTCCAAATTTGAGTTTTCTAGAGCATAGATCCACAGTGTATTCCTAGTGGCTATAAAAAATCTTAATGACATGGATCCACAGTGTATAATTGGTGGCCATTACTGATACTTATGATTTAAATCACTTGTAGTTTGAACATGGGAATGCCTACCTCGGAAATGGTATGATATTATGCAGATGCTTGGTTTTTTGCAGGTTCTCGATTGCTGAGCTCCTTGTTTCCAACACACACACATTCTACAAAGTATTTCTACTATCACGAGTTCCAACCTCATACTTTGGGGGGCATTCTATTACAAATTATTTTGGTCACCCCAGTGATCCTTTTATAGCATGTGTTCATGTTCCCAAAAGATCCTTCCTTCATGAGAAAAGTGAATGACTTTCTCTTCTCAAAAACCTTATTAAAGAAGATCGCCACATGCTGCACTATACGTAGGGTGAAACGATGCCTGGTCACCGCCCTCTTCCCTGAAACTGCTTTGCGATGTCGCCGCAGGCTGTCTTATAGCTAGGGTGTGGTGATGCTAAAATACTAAGAAAAGGTAGAGCTTCATGAAAGTTCTAGAAGAGGATTTTCTAGAAGATGAGGTGGCTTCCAAATAGATGGGATCTGTAACACCCTGTTTCCCCCAGTTTGTAAAAATAATTATGCTGGCCAAGAACTGTGGCAAACTCAAAGATGTGAATGTGTGATTTTGAATGGACCTTAGTATACAAGTTCAATGAATGTAAATTGACATTATGAATATATATATATATATATATATATATATATATATATTGTAGGACTGCTGAGAGGGGGATGTGCTGGAAAAGAGACCACGATGGCTGAAGAAAGGTGGTGGAAGGCACCTGGAAACCAAAAATGGCCAGTATCGAAACCCCCGACTCGCGAAATCCCGATGGATGGATTCTCGAAATAGTGAAGCATGTTAGAGTTTGGTTTTTCAGAGCTTCAGCTCCCGGGAAACCCAGGTGTGAGACCTCCTATCGTCGTACATCCCAAAATCCCGATGGAGGAAACCCCAAACCAGTGAAGCATGTTAGAGTTTGGTGTTTCGAAGTTTTGACTCTCGAGAAACCTAGGTGCGAGACCTCCTGTCGTCGCACATCCCGAAATCCCGATGGAGTAAAACCCCAAAAGGTGGAAGGACATGTTTTAATATGAGGCATTTCTAGTTATGACAAACTATTGGTTCCCTTCGGATTTCGACACTTCGAGAGACAAGAGGGAAAAGGAAATACATGTATCGTGATTTCCCGAATCGCGAAAGCCAACGAGCACCTCTCCGATAAGGCCTGTGGTCATAGCCACCACTCATAGGAGTACAGGTAAGGAATGGCAGGGTTTGTATCATGCCCCATAGGTAATCGGGAATTCTATTCCTCGGTGAAAAGAAGGAAAAAGCCAAAAAATTCTAGTTCCTCGGTGTGTTACAAAGTGGTATCAGAGCATGGTTACAACACTTGGCCTGCTTGGGCTCATGAATGGGTTGCACAGAGACTCCATTCAGAGTACTGTTAAAAGGAGTAACTCTGTATCCCGACCCCCTCAACTAAAAAGTCGAAGTTAAGAATGAAAAACTCTTATTTTGTGTGTGCATGAGAAAAATATGAATTATGTACTGGTTATAAATGAATATGAACATTGACTAACAACCAACATTTTTCCTTTTTCACACAAGTGGAGGATCAACCGCGGGAAATTACAGATGTATAAAATGGTGACTCACCATGAAGTGGGGGAGGGATCCCACAATAGAGACAAAGAGTCTGACGAAAGGAGGGCAATAGGGACCCCTCCAAATATATCCGAGACTGTGAGGAGTCTCATGGTCGAATTACAAAGCTGCAAGGATGACAATGAGAGGATGATGAAAGAATAAGAAAAGAAAACATAAATTAGCGTAGTTTTACTGCAGAGCTTATCCGACCTACAAAGACAAATGCAGCATAAACCTGAGGTACAAAAACATGGCCATATCAGTGGCCACACTGAGAGGAGCACCTCAAAAAAGGTCCATCCCAGAGGTAAAGGAAAACCGATGGATGATTCCTCTAGGAAGGAAGCTGGCGGTTCAGAGGGATCTTCTAGCAGCAGAACTAGTTCTTGTACCCGAAGAAGACAGAAGAAGCGAAATCTTTCCAAGGGTCATAACTTCGAAGAATTCAGGAAGACGAAACCACCCTCCTTCGATGGTGAAATAAAGAAAGGAGAGGAAGTAAAGGCCTGCCTGCTTGGACTAAAGAAGTATTTCAGAGTCCATGACTTCTCAGAAAATTTGAAGGCCCGAGTGGCCACATTCAA
>SNQJ01S0030072.1:70060-86285 GCA_010110895.2 Picea sitchensis
AGGGCAAAAATACCCAACGGAAACCTGATAAAGAAGCTAAACCAGTAGTTGCATGCCCTCAAAGGACCTCGAAGTAATTTTCCAACACTGCACGCCCCAACAGGACCTCAAAGTGGAAAACCAAATCATCGCACGCCCCCAAAAAGGACCTCAAAGCTCTAGTCCTAACCCTCTTCAAGCCAAAAGGGAGAAGTCCAGAGAGTCCAAAGAACTAAAGAAAAAACCAAGAAACTGGACGCAAACAAATATCCCGAAGCCACCACCACCCCAAAAAATAGGCAGAGTGTGGCTCAGGAAAATGCTTCGGAAGAAAAAGCGGTTTTGTGTAGTCTCCTCGGCCCTGTAACATCAGCCACGGTAAAACTAGCCACCCGCAAATAGGCCCCTCATGCCCATACACTGGCACTCCACCTAGCTACCTATCCTGCCGCTACCCGATCCTCCATCACCACTGAACAAGGCCCTCTACATCCCCATCCCGACCTCAGGAAAAATATTCGCCTACCTCCAGCCAAATGCCAAAAAAAGAACCAGTTGCAACCTGTAGATAGGTCCTCTAGCCCCCATACAAAGTCACTCCAACCGGATTCCTGCAATGTCGCCACCCATCGCCACCCATATCCTCCACTGGCACCAACCGAAACCTTCTCGCCTGTCCAGCTTCCCGCCCGCTCTACCTGCACACCACCTTCACCAAGAAGAAAACAGGGATGCAGCTAGAAAACCTAGCCACAGAGCTCGCATAATCAGAACCCTAACCCGACCCTCAAAATCATCACTCATTACTCTTGCCGCGCATAATTCATCTCTTTTGACTTTGAGCTAACTCTTGATGCTCGTCTTATTGGAAAGCTTGGGAGTGTACTGTAATGAAGATTCAATGGCCACCTCATAGACCTTGGACGACAAAATTTTGATCAAACATGGAAGTACAGTAGGAAACTTAACTCCATTACACAGAAATAGAGTGGCCCTGGGGCCGTCTCTGCTGCCAAAAACCCTCTTTTTACATTTTTTTCTACTTTTCCTTCCAACTCACATATTCGCTCCGAAAAATGTGTTATTGAACTRTCAAAAACTTGCATTACACACTTACACATTGTTACGAGGAAAATCTCTCTATGGCYCAACTAGCTCCTAAAAGATGTGGCCTTTATAAATTTTGGGCTCTCAAAGGAATGAGGACTCAAGTGAGGTTACTCCAAATGCTCAAAAACTWTTGGGATATGGAGATAGAGGCCTTCAATCTCGATGGGAAACCATTGAGGATTGAAGTAGATGRCATCTATTTTATCACAGGATTGTCTCGCCAAGGGGAGGTGGTGAATCTCAAAGCATGGGGGGCTTGGGGTGGTATGAACATAGAGGATTACATTGCCACCCACTGTGTTGTGGGAACAGGTAAAGTAGGGAGTCATCTCCCCATCAAGGTGATCGAAAAATTGAGCTTGAAGATTGTTGTTCTTGTTCTTAAATGAATCTTTGGGTCGGCCTTGTTGCACCAATCTTCAAGGCCACTCATGTTCGACACAATGGAGTGTTTATGACCAACTTTTTATGACTGGTGTACCTCATTGTTGACTAACATGAAGAGTCAGCTAACAGATTGCAAATAGGGGAGAAAGAGAAAATTTGATTTTGCATCCATCTTGTGTAGTTTCTTCTTTGAGCAGGTTCCAGGTTTGAGCCCTAGAGTGGAGATCATTCCACAAGGACCACGCGATCCATCCATGTAACGATGGACCAATGTGATGAGGTAGTTAGGAGGTGGTAGGGTGCCAACCCCTTACAACGATGAGTTCTTTTTCTGGTGGCATCGATAGGTGATAGCCATTGACGACTACCCCTATGCTGGGATCAAATACATAGGGGATCCATATAAGCCTCTACCACCAGGATTCGCCTACGATGATATTGGTAAGAAAAGTTTTTGTATATTTCATTTTTTTGTGTTTTTAAAAAAGAATAAAAAAACACAAATATTTTTGTGTGGTATAAAGTATTGACAATTACTTTTTCATGCAGATGTAGGTACGCGATGACCAGATGGATTCCCATGACATCGACAGAGGAACCAGAGAGATGAGCACGTGGGAGGAGATGTTGATAGAGTGCTACAAAATGTGTAGGGGGAATTTTCTCGATTGATGCACATGATTCCTATGGTTTAGGTGGAGGTTATGCCAGAGGCTATCCAACGACATGTGGTGGGTGTGCCCCATGCGTGGGTGTGACTCTTTCGATGTCTCTCAAACATCGTATTGTGCTATCATGATAATCATCTTGCTCCATAGGCATAGATTCCATGGTCATATATATACCGGCCATATATGTATTTTGAGGGTGTGAGCCCCATTTTGTATTGTGACACCATAATTTTTGAAAATATGAAATATAAGTTTTTGGTCCTCGGATTTACTTATATATGTTACAATGTGTACATTGATGAATGTGTTTTATTTACTTTAGTTATGTGACAAATTCCAATCTAAAATATAATTAGCATATGCATTAGATACATAATTAGAACTTCTTGGTATGTGATTATAAGTAATAAAATCAAAGTATCATTCCAAAAGTCGTACCCATAGGAATAGTTGGAATAGAGTATGGTTTCACACACGGTAACTATCATTTAACTGGCATACGACTAATTGGGAGTCCAGGCGAACCTCTAAAGATAGAATACCATGTGAAATGGTGTCACTTAATATTTCTATAACGATGCTATACTCAACAATATTATTCGTTGATGGCTCCAGACAAATGCCACTTCAAGACACCAGTTGGACCTCGGGTGAGTAAATGACCCACACGACGAAAGCCATGTTCTGTGTATGACGACTGGAACTGTCTGAGAATCCTATGTAAACTGAAGACTCCGTTGACATCTGCCAACCAAGGGAAAACCTAGTAAGCAAATCAATGACACAAAGGAAAATATATATATACACTAAGATACACTAGTATACAAAGATTCATGCCCAAGCTTGAGGGATCAAGCGTAATATATTTTCAAGTAGATCCCATTTATGGGCTCATCCAACATATTCCCTTCATAATCCTCCAATTCATAGGCTTCTTTTTCTAAAACATGTCACATGATATAAGGATTGTGCCACATGTGGTTAAACTTTCCTGCCCCCAACGGTTCTTTGGCTTGGTCATACAAGAGGACCAAGTCACCCTCAACGTACTTTGAAAGATAGACATACCTATCATACTGAACCTTAATACATCTTTTATTTTCTTCAATAGACATAGAGGCACCTCGATGCTACTCATCTAGGTGCTCTAGGTGTACGAGGCGTTCTTCAAGATTGGATGTGTCAGGTAGGATCTCAATTGCCAGTTTAATGGAATGGATTTCATATTCAATCGAAAGGATCGAATCCACACCGTGTACTAACTGAAAAGGAGAAAAATCGATGGAAGTCTTAACTGAGGTTCGATATGCCCAAAGCGTAGGGTAAAGCATTAGATGCCATCCATAACTACTCTAGTTGACAGTGTTTTGCAAGATGGTCTTGAGATATTTATTCACAACCTTTACTTGTCCATTTGCCTAGGGATAATAAGGGGAAGAATGACCGTGCTTGAACCCCATTTATGATCCTAACTCCTTCACCGTTTCATTCTGAAAATGACTGCCATGATCAGTAACAATCTCCTTTGGGATTTTGAATCGGGATATAATTTGGTTGAATACGAAGAATGTTGCAGTCTTACCAATGGATTTAATGATAGGGATGGCCTCTTCCCACTTAGTGAAGTAATCCACGACCACGATAATATGTGATGCCCCCCAGACGAAGTTGGGTTATAATCCATAAAATCTACCCCCCACTTGGTCAAGGGACCAACGATGATGTCTAGGTGAAGATGGGTTGGATGCGAGCACATTTTTGAGTGAACACCTGGAAAAGGT
Organism: Picea sitchensis; assembly: GCA_010110895.2. Classification (NCBI taxonomy): domain Eukaryota; kingdom Viridiplantae; phylum Streptophyta; class Pinopsida; order Pinales; family Pinaceae; genus Picea; species Picea sitchensis. The sequence continues at coordinate 73,989 of SNQJ01S0030072.1, forward strand.
GACACTTCTTGATTGTTTCAACACAATCTTTAAAAATTGATGGTAAAAAATAACCAACTCACAATACTTTTGGGGTTGTCAGAAGCACAATAGATGACCACCACAAGCCCCATTGTGATATTCATTAAGAACCAACTCATCTTCCTCATGAATCAAGAAACAATGCAAGATATTATCCACTACTCGACGACACAAAGTGTGGTCGAAGATAAGGTATTTTTTAGCTAGATGTCGTATACGTCGTCGATCGTCTCTCGAAAGATGTTGGGGTAACTTCAAGGTTTGAAGATCAAACGTAATGTCTCCATACCAAGGGTCCAAATATGAGATAAGGAAAATATGTTCATCTGCGAATGAACGTTATGAATAACGTCCTCATCTAGTCGAGGGAAGTCTGATATCAACTCAGAAAAAACTAACAATTTCTTAGACTTCATTGAAGCAAAATCGAGATCAAATTCTTGAAAAATAACAATCCACTTATTGTGTTTTCCCCCTATGATATGCCTAGTAAGGATGTATTGAAATGGATTGATATCAACAACTACGGTAGTTTTGCAAAGAAATATATAATTTTGTAATCTTTGAACCACATGTATGACAACCAAGGCTAGTTTCTTAACGTGAGAGTATTTAAGTTCAGGATCGAATAAGTTTTGAATAAGATAGTAGACAATGTGCTCATGGATCTCATCATCCTCCTAAACCAAAACCATACCAACCGTCCCTTCGGACATAATGATATAAATAAAATAATATCTACATTAGTCCGAAGGCTTCAGCAGAAGCGTTGATACCAAGGATTTATTAAGATCATCGAAGGATTCTTGGGCTCACTCATCCTATATAAAAAGAGTGTCCTTACTCAACAGATGCATGAAACCCTTAGTTAAATTGGAATATTTCACTATGAACCGATGCAAGAAGTTATCCTTCCCCTGTAAACCCTAAAGTTGACGAACGTTGCATGGGGGAGGCAATCGAAGTATTGCCTCAACCTTCATAGGAATCACCATGATCCCATGCTCAGAGACTAAGAATCTTAAAAGATGGCTAGACCTAACGCAAAAGATGCACTTGTGAGGGTTTAAACAKATGTGATAATAATGACATATCTCAAATACTAGTTGAATATGAGTAGAGTGATTTAATCTCTTGCAAGAGTGAGCATCGAGATCACCGAGGTAAGCTTCGACTATATGTTTGAGATCATGAAAAGAAAAGGTCATGGTGCRTTGGAATTTTTCTCTGGTGTTTTTAAGGCCGAAAGGCATTTTCCAATATGMAAAAGTACCCGAAGGACAAATAAACGTTGTCTTGCATTGATCCTTGGGTTTGATCTGAATTTGATTATATCCTGAAAATCTGTTCATAAAAGAGAAAACTTCGCTTCTCGCACACTCATCAAGAATTTGGTCAATGAAAGGAGTCGRGATGTTGTCTTTAGGAMAATCCTTGTTCATGTCTTGAAACTCCATACACACACGGATGTTTCCTTGTTTCATATTCACTGGAAAGATGTTAGACACCCATTCGGTCAAGGGAACCGAGTAGATGAAACCAACATTAAGTAGTTTCTCTACCTCTGCCTTAATAGCAAGGGCCTTCCTAGGATTCACAACTCTAACACATTGTCGAACAGGTCTAGAATCCGGATAAGTATTGATCTCATGTTCGACAATGCTAGGGTCGATCCCTGACATCTCTTCATACAACCAAGTGAATATGTCATGAAATTTTTTGAAGAGATCGGTGTAGATATGAATTTCCTACGGAGAACAATCTGCACCGATATATACATTTTCAATTTTGCCAGGAATTCGAGAGATGTCGATCATGACAGTAGGATAAATATTCACCATGTTTCCTTCAGCATAAATCCCATGTGTATCTAGTGGAACCACATCGTGACCAACCATCTCACTCAAGGTAGATATAAAGTCACCCCGTTCGATCCTAACAAGTTCTGGGAGGAATTAAGAGCGATGATGCATATCTTCCCATGGCCTATCGATACCATTCATGGCCTCTAAGATGGATTCATCCGAAGGTAAAGTATCATCAAGGAAATCATGTGAACAAGACGAATGGGTGGCCCATACGGGCTCTAGAACCGAATCCTCCTCGTCTGTCTATGAGGAGATAGGATCTGGGTCAGTAGTAGTGTTAAGAATAGCTTGATATGCAACCCCTTCCGCTGACAGTGGAATTTCCATCCCAATATGTCACTGACCTTCACAAGACATGATCAGGGAAGGTAGGGTCCAAGGGTCGTTGAAATACGAAGTACGGGAAGGAACGAAACTCACTGACAACGAATACCTACTGGACATGGAATAAATGTGATGAATTGGTTCCACGAAATCAAAGGTACCCGTGAGAGAGGAATACATTTCAACACCAATATCCTCAGTTGTCGACTAAGAATTTTTTATCACTGGGATCGAAGGTCTAACTGATGCATTAGGACTAGCATGTGCAAAGGACAATTGATAAATCGTCACTATTTTCCTTTTGTGAGTGAAACATAAAGTGCGGAAAACAGATGACATGACTGCGGTCATGGCATAAATCCAATTACGACCTAGTAATAAATTATAGTCAAGGGGTGCATCAACCACCTTGACATCAACCTCCACCTCGAAATCAACCTAACTGGACCGGAAAAGAAGGAAAAATTTTGTGGGGTCGAAAATAATGACCATCAAATGCAATAAACATAATCATAGATTGGGATAGATTCAAAGATCCAATGGTTTTCCAACAAGTTAGGGACATCACACACGTTGCAGCGCCTTCATCAATTACAGTGCGTTTCATGTTATATTTTGTGTACTCCACATGGATTTGAAAGGCCACATGTTAAGGAAAGTGAGGCTTAACATCCATGATGTCAAACTTAATAAACTTCGAGCCACACGGGTCTAGAGATCCTAATGCAGATAACAAGGCGTTCCTTTGTGAAGGACACGTCTGGAGGACCTCCAAAGCTAACATCACACGAGGGGTTTGACCAAGATCTTCGACAATCGAATAGTTCTCGGAAGATCTGGCATTAGGATTNTTTGTGTACTCCACATGGATTTGAAAGGCCACATGTTAAGGAAAGTGAGGCTTAACATCCATGATGTCAAACTTAATAAACTTCGAGCCACACGGGTCTAGAGATCCTAATGCAGATAACAAGGCGTTCCTTTGTGAAGGACATGTCTGGAGGACCTCCAAAGATAACATCACACGAGGGGTTTGACCAAGATCTTCGACAATCGAATAGTTCTCGGAAGATCTGGCATTAGGATTGTGGGCAGATCGTTTCAATAATCCTTTCATAATACGATCCAGAGGCTCTGGATTTTCGATCTACAAAGGTGTTTTCGTAGGAGGGGGAGACTCTGGACTTGTAACAGTATGTGAAGAACCATAATAACAAGATTGAGTGGCTACATTAATATGAGACTTGACCATATTAACACATAGATGGTCACCTTCATGTGTCGAGGGGTTTTGATTCCCACTCGACGCATTTTTGGTGTTGGAGGACCCTAAATCCATGAGTTGATTATGCGAAAATGGATTGGTCAACACAGTGGGTGGTTGAGATAAGAGCCTCGAGGCTTCCTCAAGTTTGGGGCATAGGTGAGTAAGGTGATAATCTTTAAAAAGTTTACAAGGAAACTTCACCTTCCATTTTTCTTTCTTGCCCTAACCAACATTATTATTCAATCTATCATTGTTAGTGTTTTCATTGGATTTGTTATTATTTCTCCCACCCTTATGATTATTACCTCATCCTTTATTTCTATTCCCTCCTGGTTTATGGTTACCATTTGGGTTGGTCGACGAATGTACAAAATGCACATTCGCCGACTGATTTGAAGCGAAGGACGAAGATGAAGCTTGTCCTGCTACAAACTGGCTTAGAGAAAAATCCTTCAACTGGTTCGTCACCAAGTCTGTAGACTTAGCATTTGCAGATCCTATGATTCCATTGGCATGAGGCCCATGATTTGTATAGGATCATAATTAGACTACGGAGCATCAGGAAGAATTTCATATAACATCCAAGATTGAGCATATATGAGGTCCAATTGCTGGTCTTTGAAAATATCTTCTCCCTCAAATGTTACTTTGGATGTAGAAACATCCTTTGAAATATAAGGCAATAATGACTTAAGGAACCATTTCAATAGGAAATCAGGAGGAATGTAGTCTTTAATCAACCTCTTTCATCTATGCCACTCTTGGATATGGTCTGAGATATGTGTGGCCTTATCTTGGCGAAAGGTGGACAAAATTTCTATGACGTCATCATAACAAACCGACAACTGGAAGTGGTTGAAAAAGACCAAAACCATCTGATTAAAATTGATGTATGTTCCCCCTGGTAGTTCAATGTACCATTTCATTGCAACCCCCATGAGGGTGCGTTGAAACAGTCTCAAACAAATAGAATCGTCATTAAGAGAATTGGATGAGCACCAAAGATGAAAATTAGTAACATGATCACCTGGATCCTCACCAGTATTGCCCTCAAATTTTGGGATGTTCGAAGGAATCTTGGTGGGGACGAGGGGACATGATGTATAGTGACGCACTGGGCCATTCATTAATCTCTACAAATATGAAAAATTAAGCGTGGCTAGAAAAAGGATTCGGGGTTCCAGCATTTTAGCCCATGCTCCCAGGAAAGATTGGTGTTGGGGGATTGTAGACCATCTAGGGTTATGGTATACACCATGGCCCTGTCCGATAAGGTAATATCCTCCTCCAAATTGATTCATAAGAGGTGGTATGGGCACCATACCTATATGGACGACATAATGAGAGTTATAAACATTTCCCCCAACTGGAGTGGCTCCAAGCTAGGGGTTTCTCATAGCATGAGATTGAATCCCTTCGGGTGGAAATCCAGAGGTTAGAGGTGGATTCGTCATAAAAAATGTGTGTGTTGGAATCAGTGTGGAGGAGGAAGGGAGAAAGGATGAAATATAAGAAGTAGCTTGTCTTCTCGGTTGAGTACTCCATCCAAGAACATTGAGATTGATATTAGACTCAAGAGGAAAAGGAGGTTGGCTTCCAACTGTAGGATTCATTTGGGGAATATGAGCTCCACCAAACGAAAGAGGAGTATGCGGAGGAGCCATGCCTCTAGGTCCAAGACTAGGATTTGCATTATTCGTTGGAATGGAGGATGAAAGTTGTGATGTCATATTTGGCATACCAAAAGAGAAAGGGTTAGAGACCGAAGGTATGGACTAAGAATTGTATCCAGGCGTACCAAAAAGAGACCTGAAAGGGTTCATTACTATGGGTTGAGTAGCAACCACAGGCCAGATAGGAGTAAGGATGGAAACCTACGACACTACAACCATAAGAGTTGAAGGAGTCGAAGGAGTCCCATTAAACACATAAGGTATAGGAGTTGAGGGACTCACAGTGTCTTTCGAACTTAACTCAGTACTCATAATTGTATAATCACAAGTTTGGTAGGTGGAGGTATGTGTACCACGTTTAGTAACTTTATGCCTTTTAGAAGACAAAGACTCAAGATGCGGTGGCAACTTTAACAAACAATGAGACCTGCGAGGAAGTTGGTCTGGCTCCACAATGACTCAATACTCAAGATATAAAACCAAATCCTAGGGCCAACTAACAATCAAAGAGCACACCAAAATAAAAATAAAAAGGCCAAATGCATACAGACATGATATAACAGCTGAAAAGGAGCCTCCCTCACTAGAGTAGATAAACCTTTCCCAAGAGGGCTTGAGACTCCCTTCAAAATATTGGAGGTATCAAAATCAGTTATAAGGGCCCTCGTGGTCTTGACAACGCAGTTAGTCAGATCCCCCCCGGAGAGGTAATCCTCCATAAAGGTTGTGTGTTGTCTGATCCTTATCTAACTCAGGGTACTTGCAGAATAACCCCTGCAAGTAACCTATGTGGCTACCTATTTCAAGCAACTAGAGCCACCACAATATAACCAATGCACAGGTGAACAGTCGTAAGTCATGTCCACCGTATGGGCAGGGTAACAAAGCCCAAAATATTGAAAGAATTGCCTCTCACTGAGGTAAAGGTACTAGCAAGACCCCCAGATACAAATAGATCCCTAGAAATATCTTCGACGCTAAGAAGGTATTATAGGGCTATCTCTGCAACCAACTTCGCATGGCCTCGTGCTTAACTCCGGTGTGAGCAGAGCTTCCTGATGTCACTAATTACACAATGGATTTCACCACTCCCTGGTCAAACACATATGTTTAGTTTAATAGCCTTGGAAGAGTTTACTCACAAAATCCTATTCCAATGCCCTATATCCTATGCTTGTTTGTGTACTCTGAAAAATAAAATAGTTTCTAATCAAAATTAATTTTAATGGCTTTGTTTACTCAAGAGAAGTGGTCGTGAAACTGATGATATTATGACTCGCGTATCAAAGAAATGAATATAAACATAGTGCTAAGTCATAATCTTAAATTCTGAAAAGATGGTAAGCTTTTAAAATGCAACTTTCAATTCAACTTCTACAATTTCAATAAAATGAAATATTTCCATATGTATCGAGACCAATACTAAGAACCCAAAAGAGAAAATGCCATAATGCAAAAATGAGCAATTTTTTTTTGTATTTTCAATATAAAGAAACGAAAATGCAAGGATTGAATATAAACTTGATATACAAACCCTACTGTAAGAAAAAAGAGCCAAGCATGATACCAAGAAGCAAACACTCAGACCAAGATGTAAGGACAACCAATGAAAAATATGATAAGAAAGAATACCGCCTGAAAATTCAACAAAAAGAAGGTTTCCTATCACTCTATAAGCACTCAACAGTTAGGACAGAGACCCAAGAAGACTCAACAAACATCCAAACTCACCTAGCAAACACCAAACTCAACCAGGACGCCAAAAGGTTGATGTACACAACTGTTTGAGCAAAACTCGCGTATGTGTGTGCCCTATAGAAGGACATATCACGTATGTACACGTTTGTCAAGGGAAAACCCGCGTATATGTAGTAAAACACTTCCAAGGAAAGGATAAGACTTATAAACTCATATGCAAAGTAAAAGTAGGTTTTCAAGAAATCAGGTGAGAAGGAAACTCAAGTTGAGAGAGAGAAAGTCAAGGAGAAAAACACTCCAAACCTAAAAACAAAAGATTAATCCCCAATATGGTCATCAATTCTATTACAAGGAAAATATCTTTATGGCATGGTGTAAACCACAACATACGAAATGACTACAGAAATCAACTCTAATCCCAAGTATGCTATGTGAATAAAAATGCTAACAAGATAAGATCAAGATCCTACCTCGTCTGAACGTTCGATGAAGACCATTGAGCACGCAACTCAAAGCTTTATACCTGCAAATTGTCCTCAACAACCAAGATACGCAAGCATATGGTGATAATATATAATGTTATCATATAAAATAACATAATCCATTAACATACATGACAAATACGCCCATGGAATAATAATTCAAATATTTGCAAGATATCAATTGGATGAGAAAAGAGTATTTCTATTAAAATAATCATCATAAGTAGATAGCTGACAAAATTCTATGTTGGCACATCTTAGAACTGAGAAACTAAGTCCCTTCCAGCTGGGCCTCCACCACTTCAATCCTCCACCAAAGGTAAGCTCATATAAATGAGACAATGAGGTTCTTCATCAAAGAAGGAAGAGCTTGGGGGCTGAACAATGAGTTCAGACTTTAAAGGATAAAGGGATGCAAACTCAATGTGAAGTGAAAATTTCTCTAGAGTGTCTTTTCTCTTGTTACACATTATTTTCATCACCCTTATGACCGTTAATTATGTAAACCTATATGTTGCCTTCAGAGAGGTCAGTGACCTAAATTCCTGAAGAAAGAAGGGAGAAGAACTTTCCCTGAGAGAAGAAGTTGTATTTTCCTTTGTAAAAACCCTATTTTGGAGGATTTCTGCAAGTTACTATATACACAGGGTGCAAAAATGCCTGATTTGCACAGGTTTCTCTATAGCTAAGGTGTGGAGTTTCCGTAGGTTTCACTATAGCTAGGGTGCGGCGACCTCTTGTACGTGGGAAAAATTAGCATTTTCTCGATGCTTCTAGAAGGAGAAGTTTATATGGTGAGGTGGCCTCCGAATGGTTTGGATCTTACTTTCTTTCATGATTTAGTGGGATCATCCTAACCTCCTCACCTTATCCTCTTCATCTTATAAAAAGAGAGGAGCTCTCATGGAGAAAGTTAGTTGAATTTGGCTTGAGATTGTTAGCTTGGTTAGGTTGGCTTTGAGCTTTGCTTTGTCAAGATAGATTGTGAGTAGCTATCATATCCATTGTCTCAGAATCCTTGGAGCAAGAAGTGTGTGGGAAGCAAGGAACTGTTGGAAGGAACCTGACGACATCAAGGCATCTGGTTGTATCTTTCTTCCACATTATATAATATAGTGTCATGTTTCTTTCTCATAAAATCATTCTCATTTTATTACATGTCTCCTTGATCACATGTTTAAGTTTTCAATGAATCTACTATTGTTGCTTTCACTTTGGTTGGTTTGTGTCATTGCAGATATGATTTCACAAGAGAACCGGAGCGAAGCAAGGAAAATAGAGATATAAGGAAGCGATATATTAAGGTATGTCATCCATTCCTTCTTTGGTAGTAAATTCAATGATTGTAACTTAGGGAAAGCATCATGTCCTGTCTTGTTTTGTTCTAGATCTAGGTGGATCTAGGGAGATTAGTTTATGTCCGCATTTACCGATTTATCCTACAACAACTCTCAAAAGTTGAATTCTCTCATCTTCCACGACTTGGATATGGCTTGATTTATAGTCTTCAAATGGAACTGAAGGGTCGACTCAGAACGTTTCCAGTATATGGAAGGTCAAGGGTCATGGATCTCGTGACATGACATGGAAAACCGACACATTTTTTAATTTTGAGCACCAAACTCGATGTACGTGGGTTGTAGTGGTGAAACCTATGTATACACATGTTGTCTAACTCGTAGGGTGCGTATATGTGGAAAAATAAGATTTTTTGGCTCTGGAAAGTACAAAATGGCACTTCAAGTCTGCATAGGGAAATGGAAAGGCCATCCAAGCAAGCTGCATGGGGTGAGGAAAAATTTTCTATAACACACACACACACGTATTGAATTTTAAATACACTACTTTCCTTAATGTTTTATGAAATAGGATTATCGAGAGTGCATTGCTTTAGTGATGGTCATATTTGGCTGAGAATTCTCAGTGGCCATGGCTTTAGCTTAGCCCATTACTTATTTCAATGCCCACTCCACCTGTTTTTTCTCTTCCAATATCTTCCGCTTCTCCAGTATTGAATTTCGAGAAAGGGTCTCCTCTTGACAACATTTTAGTTCCACCATTTTATTTCTGGAAACCTTGGGAGATGACTACTGGGGGTTTTAGTGAGAGATAAATTCATTCGTTCAATCATCAGTGTCTCTCCTTCCATTCACCGAACAATGAAAATCGGTGATGGAACTCATCTCAGATAAAAAAAATAATGGAAGACACTCACATGTAGTTCGATGAATAAGGTCTCTCACACATAGATTGATGAACAAGTTCTCTCACATGTAGTTCGATGAAAGGGTTCCATTTGGATATCATGGTTCATACAATTAATAACATGTTTACATTTAAGGACAATTTTTTAATCAATTACATATTATTTGTTGATGTGCCAAGTTAGGGGCACCACGCGTTGTTATTTTTTCTGATGGATCTCTTATGCTTTGTGTTGCTTGATCACTGACGTATATCTTTTGTGGCCTCCTTTGTTAGAATCTTGTGAAATTAATTTTTCCCCTTTTCGTTTTATACTCCTTCTAAACTTCGACGAAAAGGATTCAAAATCAGACATCCCCACTTTTCTCACCTCGGATGCCATGGCAAAGCTAAAGAAAATAGAGCTGCAAGTGGTACGTGTGATGTCTATCTATCTAGAAAACTTATGTAGATTTTTTTCATCTATTAATATTTGCTATTATAGAAGAATTCATAGCTCGCTTGAATAGCACGAGGCCATTTTAGATTGAAATATATAAGAATTTTACTTAGTGGGGTGTTAATTGTGTGACATCATCGTCATGGAGCGAAGGTCGATGTGTGGGAAGGGGAAATAGATTATTTTAATAAGGATTATTTTTGTGTATTTTAATCAATATTTATTCAAATATTACTTTGAAAAAATCAAAATATTACATTGATTCAACCTATATTAAAATAATATAAAAACGAGACTTTTAAAATTAAAAAAACAGCACATGCTAATGCTATGACTCATTGTATGCATTATCAAAAGTGATTTTCACATATATTTAATAAAGCATAAGATAATTTAAAATAGAAACCAAGTTAAAATGTCAATGGTAAAAGAAATCACATATATTTAAGAATTCTCTCATTCAAATTTATCCTTATAATGGACCAAGTTTGTACAGTATGAAATGTCCAAAAGAGCATGACACCGTAGTTGATCCCAGATCAAGAAAGTTCATTAACAAATTTGTCATTTTGTTTAGAAATCATTTTTAAAAAATTGAAACAAATAAATTACAATATTTCTGTAAATTTCATAATGAAGGAAACCATCTTTATTCTATGCCACATTGATGAGAAAGTGAGTACACTTGTGGCAACAACAACTCAAATTGTGACATATTTAATTATCCTTCCTTTATGTTGTCTTGGTTCTACTAGGTATTTGGTTGATTCTACCATAATCCTTATGGATTTTGGAGGAGAGAAATTTACTTTGATCTTATTCCTTTTTAGTATTCTAGCAACCTTGCCAGTGATCTCTTTAATATATGGTTATGAGATTTTTGAGATCACTACTCTTTGTATGTGATTTCTATTCTTGATTATCTAGATTTCTTTATTGATTTGTGCCTGATGGTAACCATTCATCCCAAAAACATTTAAGAGGTGATCTAATTTTATTTGGATGGTGAATTGGTTGTGTTTTGAAACATTATTTATGTATTTCATGAAGTCATCAAGCTTCTCTTTTCCATGACACCATCTTGTGAAGACAATTCAAACTTACTTTCCCTTACATTCACATTTTTATCAATTTTCTTTCATCTCTTATCCTTCCTTTTCTGTTTTGTTGTATTTCCTTTCATGTCCTCTTTTATAGGTGTAGATAATTCAAACTTGTTGTCCCCTTCATTCACATTTTTTTTCGTTTGTTTTCTGCTATTCTTTTCCACAACAACATATTTAGTTTCAACAACAGTAACAAAAATCGAGACTTGGCTTGAAGCTTTTGCAACTTTCACAAATCTTCAATTACAAACTCTACAATAAGTCGATGTTCTTGTCCAAATGTTTCTAAATCACAATACAAAATATTATCAAGTCAAGAAGAATATTGCAATAGTAACATGGAATAATTCCAAAATTCCCTATCAACTATAGTCTCCCTACCCCTAACATGATTCTTTGTTCCATGATTCAAACCTGAAGATATTTGATTTGATAATATTCATATTGTTAAAAAAAAGTTTCATGAAACTACCATTAAAAATACTTTAACAATAGAGAATGATTACATGCCAATTTTTGTTGTCTTCCATATCATTGTTCCTTTGTTCATTAGGTATCCCCTTTTTATTAGAGTAACTCTAATAGACATGATATGGCATGAAATAATTCATTTTTCTTATTCAACATGGTTTAGAGAGGGGAAGAGGTAAATACTGATTTTTATTCAACACATGAAGAGCCATGAATTCAACAAATGCCACCCCGTGTGATCTGACTTTTGTATTGCTACTTAGCTTCTTTATATTTTTCAAAATATTTGCCTGAATTACTACAAGTAAAGCATCATTACCTTCAAAATTCAAATAAATTTCATATAGTGAAAAGTTAACAAATATACAATCAAAGTGACCCTCAACCAACTTGCTTAATCACGTGATTTTGTTTGGTAGCACATGAAAGAACTGCATTTATAGAAATATTTTTTAGTACTTTTTCCATCATGGCTTTTGGCACATTGTACATAGATAGCCTTGTTTTTGAAACATGGAAATTATTTCTTCTAAGTTTTATAGCCTTTTTGTTGTGCCAATCTACAAAGGCCACATAAAAGATATGTTTAGTTACGAACACAAGTTTTTAATGAATAGAGATTGAACTGAAAAATGATGCAAAACGAAATAAATAAAATGAAATAACCTTTGGGCATAAAGACTCCCTCTAGATTCAAGTATTCAAATTAACCATTTACATGTCAAAAGACTCATCAAAAGTAT
>SNQJ01S0030072.1:104982-132547 GCA_010110895.2 Picea sitchensis
AGAAGGTGGCCTAGCTTGAATAAGTTATATAGAAGATGAAGCAATGCATTGCTGATCTAGAACTTTTCATTGTGCCTAAGACACCCCAGGAGATAAGAGACCAGTGAGAATCAACTGCTCGGAGCACAGTTGATCGATTGAAATATCTTGCTTCAGAGTGCAAGCAGATTAGTAACCAGAGTGCCCAAAACTATGAGAACCTTACAGAGAATCTGGAGTTACAGGCATTGGAGTCACAACTCCAGGAAGCAAAGTAGCATGTGGATACATTACAGGCACAGTTGAAGGCTCTGTCTGCAGTGGATAGAATAAAACGCTCTCATGAACAATGCACAGCTCAACAATAGATACATATGATCCAGAGCAAGGTCATGGAAGTAACTTAGAAACTCCAACAGGTGCAAGACAAGGCATGCATATTGCTTGCTGAGATCGAAAGCCAAGGAGCAGAACTTAAGCAAGTTGTCATCACTACAGAACAATGCCTGGAAGGACCAGTAAATGACACAGTGATCCTGGAATTCACCCAGTAGGAGGCCACAATGAAGCAGCAGGTCAAAGCAGCTCGATCCAAGCTCGATACCTTCGAAGAAGAATTGTGCAGACCAAAGTGACTTAGGATGAGTCACAGGTGAGTGTTGGGGGCCTGTTGGCCCTTGACCAAGTTTTGGGATAACCTGGGTCATTTTGACCTATTTTGGAACTGTGACGGCTAGTCAAAGAAGGACAGCCAAGTGAAGCATATCGATCCACTTGTGGGCCCCTATTAGGTTTTTTGGGTTAATGTAATGGGAAAGGGATGTCGGCCCGTGGGTTTACCCACACTTAGGCCCACTTTTGTAATGTATAAATAGATGCAAGGCTAGATAGAAGTAGCAGTGCATCTATGTGATGTATGGAAGATGGCTTAGTGCTAATAGTTAGATCTGTGTGATCGGAAGTGGATGGTAAATTCTTTGTGCATGATCATAAGAAGCTTGCAAGGCTAAGTGCAAGTTGTTGTAAGAGGCTTTGTGCTGAAGTGTAAGGAAGAAGGATCTAGCGAGCTGCGCAGATCTTTTGTCCTTTGCAAAGAAGGGTTTTGTGCTCTGTGTTGTAACTAGCGATTTAAGATACTAATAAAGAAGAAGAGTTGGTTGACATAGCTCCAGGGTGGGGGTGAACCACGTAAATCTGTGTGTAACGCTCTATGCTTTGATTTATTGTGTTTATCTCTACTTATGCTATGTGCTTTTGATATATTCACTTATGCTTTGTGCTTCTTAGATATATATGATTGTTAGATCTGATGTATATGCGAGTTCTTAGTGTTGATCTGCAGGACCTGATGTGTTACTGTTGCTAAGTGATGAGATATTATAGATATAAGTGAATATTGCGATGCTTTGTGCTATCTATGAAGTAGAATAAGGGTTGGATATTAATCGTTGACTGATGCTAAGTGCGTTGTAAGTAGTATAATCACAGATATGTGTCCCAGCTAAGGTTGCAGACACCTGAGTCTTGCAACCATCGTTGCCTCTACCTCAGGTGAGACTTCATCTGCTTCGCAAGTGTTGTCGAAAGGGCCAGTAATTAGGCTTTTTTTGGTGTTCTCTTGAGCGTTGAACCCTGGGTCTACCCCTCTGTGCCAACAAATGGTTCCGTTGTCAAGACCAGAACCTGTGATTGTTGGGAACTGAAGTAAAGAAAAGAGAAGCTCTGTGCATAGATCTACTACTGAAGTGCGCAGTATCGGGACATGAAACTATATTTTTTGGGAAGTAGAGAAGAAGAATCTTTGTGCAAAGTAAGCTCTGTGCGTAGATATGTTTCCCTAGTGCACAGTATTCAACTTGATCTGAAAAGATTTGTGTTAAAGAAAGAAGGAAGGATAGATCTGAAGAAAAGAAGCCAGATTTGAATGCTTTGTGCTCTAAGAAAAGTAAAAGTGGAAGCTCATGAAGAAAAGAGGTCAGATCTACAACAAAGAGGTAAGATCTATAAGTTTTGTGCTTTGATAAAGGTAAGAAAGTTCTAGATTTGAAGCTTTGTTCTCTTTAAAAGTAAGACTAGTAGAAATTTTTGTTTCTAAAAGCATGGATCTAGGTATTCTTGGTAGATTTTGTCCTAGCTTGAAAACTAGGGCATTGTTAGATGAAAGAAGTTTTGATATGAATAGATCTGATAAGTATTGTGATAGATATTTTATACCTATTCATAGAAAGAATGTTTTGACTAACAAATGGATGCAGGATCCTTGAAAGAATTTTTTGCAGGATAACTACCATGATCCTAGTGCATAGTACAGAAGAGGTTGGGGATCATTTAAAAGAAAGAGAGGATTGACCCTATGTTACAGTTGTAGAAGATCGGGACATCTATCTAAGGAATTCCCTGGTGGAATACCTAGTTGTCTTTGTTGCAAATCTCTAGATCACGAAATATTGGATTGCCCTAGAATGATTGCTAAGCTTGAAAAAATGAATCTGCATGAAGAAAACACTAAAGCAGATCCAGAAATAGCAGAACCCCAGAAAGAATCAGAGAAGATGTTACTACAGATGAAAGACACCTTGAATGACCACCAACATGTTAGATTAGCAAAGATCTTTAAAGAAAAAGAATGCATCGAGGTAAGAATATGAGACTTTGGCATTGACTGTGTTTTGGATGAGGAAACACGGGTGAATGTTATGATAGAAAAAACTTGGGAAGCTATAGGGAGGCTTGCTATGACTCCATCTCTAGGAGGAATAGGGTTATTCAAAGGAAAATTGGTAAACCTATGTGGAAGGCTCACTTAGATATCTATGAATTCCAATGGAGCTTCAACAGAGGAAGATTTTGAGATTATCAAATTCATTGAGGACAGCGCCCCGTTTACTATGTTACTTGGAAATCCTTGGACCGAAAGAGATGAAGCTAGAAAGAAGGAAGACGAAAAAGTTTTAGAATAGCAGAGACAAGAGTTAAAAGACTTCATGACCAGAAGGATCGTGCATTTGATTGAAGAATAGGAGAACAGATCGAAGCCATATCACACTAGGAACCTGGACGTCGAAGTTATCAGAACGCCAGAGGATTCATAGAAGACTGAAGTTTCTATCTCAGATAAAGAAGAGATGTTTTACCTGAACCCTAAGAAAGAACCTCAGCAACGCGAAGTGACTATATCCAAGGAAAATAGGAATCAGAATGGGAAAAGAACTACTGAGATGAAGCTCACTGGAAAGAAAGCTAGAAAGTTAAATAAGAAGAGGGAGAAATTGCAAGAGATTCCATATGGAACATCGCAGAAAGAAACTTCGCAGAATTTGAGCTTCGTCGAGATATCAGAACAACAACATGGGTCTCTTCGCCATGGCAAAGAAATATAGTCGTTGGACCGATATACCTGTTCGAGTTCCTCCCCAAATGAACAGAAAATCATTAAAGGATCACCACCAGACCGTTGGATAGCGCCAGAAAGGATAGAACAAAGTTAACGGAGACCCCATACCCGTTCCAAGGAGATCGTTTCCAAATTTCTTATTTAGCTCATCGTGCCATGCCCGAAGAACACTTTTACCAACTGATAAATTGAAGCTCGCAGGGAGAAGAACTTAAGCAAGTCATCATCACTGTAGAACAATGCCTGGAAGGACCAGTAAATGACACAGTGATCCAGGAATTCACCCAGCAGGAGGCCACAACGAAGTAGCAAGTCAAAGCAGCTCGAGTCAAGCTTGAGACCTTTGAAGCAGAATTGCACATACCAGAGTGACTCGGGACGAGTCACAGGTGAGTGTTGGGGGCATGTTGGCCCTTGACCAAGTTTTGGGATAACCTAGGTCATTTTGACCTATTTTGGAACTGTGATAGCTAGTCAAAGAAGGACCGCCAAGCGAAGCATCTCGGTCCACTTTTGGGCCCCTATTAGGGTTTTTGGGTTAATGTTATGGGAAAGGGATGTCGACCCGTGGGTTTACCCACGCTTAGGCCCACTTTTGTAATGTATAAATAGATGCTAGGCTAGATATAAGTAGTAGTGCATCTATGTGATGTATGGCAGACGGCTTAGTGCTAATAGTTAGATCTGTGTGATCGGAAGTGGATTGTAAATGCTCTGTGCATGATCATAAGAAGCTTGGAAGGCTAAGTGCAAGTTGTTGTAAGAGGATTTGTTCTGAAGTGTAAGGAAGAAGGATCTAGCGTTCTGCATAGATCTTTTGTCCTTTGCAAAGAAGGGTTTTGTGCTCTATGTTGTAACTGACGATTGAAGATACTAATAAAGAAGAAGAGTTGGTGGATGTAGCCCTAGGGTGGGGGTGAACCACGTAAATATGTGTGTAATGTCGTGTGCTTTGATTCATTGTGTGTATCTTTGCTTATGCTATGTTCTTTTTATATATTCACTTATGCCTTATGATTCTTAGATATATATGATTCTTACATCTGATGTATATGCGAGTGCTTAGTGTTGATCTGCAGGACCTGATGTGTTATTGTTTCTAAGTGATGAGATACTATAGATCTAAGTGAATATTGTTGTGCTTTGTGCTATCTGTGAAGTAGAATAAGGGATAGATATTAATGGTTCACTGATGCTAAGTGCATTGTAAGTAGTTTAATCACAGATCTGTGTCCCAGCTAAGGTTGCAGACACCTGAGTCTTTCAACCACCCCTGCCTCTACCTCAGGTGAGACTTCATCTGCTTCGCAGATGTTGCCGAAAGGGCTGGTAGTTAGGGTTTCATTGGTGTGCTCTTGAGCGTTGAACCCCGGGTCTTCCCCTCTGTGCCAACAAATGGTTATGTTGTTGGGACCTGAAACTGTGATTGTTGGGAACTGAAGTAAAGAAAAGAGAATATTTGTGCATAGATCTACTGCTGAAGTGCGTAGTATTGGGACGTGAAACTATATTTGTTGGGAACTAGAGAAGAAGATTTTTTGTGAAAAGTAAGCTCTGTGTGTAGATATGTTTCCCTAGTCCGCAGTATTCCACTTGATCTGAAAATCTCTATGCTAAAGAAATAAGGAAGGATAGATCTGAAGAAAAGAAGTCAAATCTGAATGCTTTGTGCTCTAAGAAAAGTAAAAGTGGAAGCTCCTGAAGAAAAGAAGTCAGATCTGCAAGAAAGAGGTAAGATCTATAAGTTCTGTGCTCTGATAAAGGTAAGAAAGTTCTAGATCTGAAGCTTTGTGCTCTGTAAAAGTAAGACTAGTAGAAATTTTTGTTTCTAAAAGAATGGATCTAGGTATTCTTGGTAGATTATGTCCTAGCTTGAAAACTAGGGCTTTGTTACATGAAAGAAAGTTTGATATGAATAGATCTGATAAGTATAGTGATAGATATGTTATACCTATGCATAGAAAGAATGTTTTGATTAACAAATGGATGCAGGATCCTCGAAAGAATTTTTTGCAGGCTAACTACCATGATCCTAGTGTGCAATACAAAAGAGGCTAGGGATCATTTAAAAGAAAGATAGGATTGATCCTATGTTACAGTTGCAGAAGACCGAGACATCTAGCCAAGGAATGCCCTGGTGGAAGACCTATTTGTCTTTGTTGCAAAGCTCTAGATCACGAAGTATTGGATTTCCCTAGAATGATTGCTAAGCTTGAAAAATGGAATCTGCATGAAGAAAACCCTAAAGCAGATCCAGAAATAGCAGAACCCCAGAAAGAATCAAAGAAGGTGTTACTACAGATGAAAGACACCTTGAATGACCACCGACATGTTAGATTAGCAGAGATCTTTAAAGAAAAAGAATGCATCGAGGTAAGAATAGGAAACTTCGACATTGACTGTGTTTTGGATGAGGAAACACAGGTGAATGTTATGACAGAAAAAACTTGGGAAGCTATAGGGAGGCCTGCTATGACTCCATCTCTAGGAGGAATAGGGTTATTCAAATGAAAATTGGTAAACCTATGTGGAAGGCTCACTCGGATATCTATGAATGCCAATGGAACTTTGACAGAGGAAGATTTTGAGATTATCAAATTCATTGAGGATAGCGCCCTGTTTACTATGTTACTTGGAAATCCTTGGATCGAAAGAGATCAAGCTAGAAAGAAGGAAGACGAAAAAGTTTTAGAACAACAGAGACAAGAGTTAAAATACTTCATGACTAGAAGGATCATGCAGTTGATTGAAGAACAAGAGAACAGATCAAAGCCATATCACACTAGGAACCCGGACGTCGAAGTTATCATAACGCTAGAGGTTTCACAAAACATTGAAGTTTATATCTCAGATAAAGAAGAGATGTTATGCCTTAACCCTAAGAAAGAACCTCAGTAGCACGAAGTTACTATATCCAAGGAAAATAGGAATCAGAATGGGAAAAGAAATACTGAGACGAAGCTCACTGGAAAGAAATCTAGAAAGTTAAATAAGAAGAGGGCGAAATTGCGGGAGATTCCAGATGGAACATCGCAGAAAGAAACTTCGCAGAATTTGAGCTTCGTCGAGATATCAAAACAGCGACATGGGTCACTTCTCCATGGCGAAGTAATATATTCGTTGGATCGATATACCCATTTGAATTCCACCCCGAATGGATAGAAAATAATTAAAGGATCACCACCAGACCGTTGGACAGCGCTAGAATAGATAAAACAAAGTTAATGGAGGCCCCATACCCGTTGCAAGAAGACCATTGCCAAATTTCTTATTTAGCTCATCGTGCCATGCCCAAAGAACACTTTTTCCAACTGAGAAATTGAAGCTCACAGACTAGCAAGTGTCTACAGTGATCATCACATCCTTGTTATTCATTCTCGTGCAGTGCCCAAGATCATTGTGACCTCGATTATTTATTCTGTGCGCGTATGTCCGACGAATTCACCACAGTCAAAGAGTCTGTCACAGAATTCCTCCTTGATTTAATGACTGAGAGAGTCATGTCGAAAAGAGGAATGTCCATTGGTATCCAAGCATCATCGACAAGAGGAGTAGCAGCTTCTCCATCCATTGCCTGAGCAGGATCGTCTCGACGGGTCGACGAGAAGCATACTAAACATAGAGATGATTTGGCGAACGCTAAACTGATTCTGAGCATTTTGCCTGCTTACCTACCCCCTTTGTGTGGTGAAATCAACCATGACAGTGTGCCTCGAGAATTCGAGTATGCTATGGTTACTGCGTACCTACCAAAAGGGGTGCACGCAGTTCGTGTCGATCAGGACAAGCTCACAAGTGTTAAAGTATAGCGACTTCAACCTAGATGATAGGAAAGTCTACAGTATGCTTGCTCTGCACAAGTATCTAACGAAGATGAAGGGAAATAACTCGAATATCGTCCCACAGTCTTGGACCCAGAAACGCGTGCAATCAACATTGTTGAATTTCATGAAGATCCCGCACTTTGGCAGACACCAGGAGGTGAATGCATGCGTAAAGCTACTTATGTCTTGCTATCACGAAGGCTACTTGTGGTTGAACCACCATGTCACGGTGGATACCACTTTGATTAATCGGATCACAGAACTCAACATGCAAGGACCTGATCCTCGGGAGTTTTATCCTGGAAAGACCACTGACAAAGCATTAGCAGCAAAGATCAAAGAAACCTATGGCGATGTCGAGAAAGGCACCTCTATTCAGAGTGGCGCAGTGCACCTTGCCTGTCAGTTGATCGGAGGCAAGATAGTCTATAATAACTGGCCCACCCAAGTAACTGGTTTCATCATTGACCTCGCAGGGAAGTGCGTCGAGGGTCTGCAGATGAACTGGGCACAGTACCTTGTCAATCAGCTTGAACTGGATTGCAAGGATGTGCAAGACAAAGGGTATGAGTTCCATTTCACTTGACTTCTCATACGGATCGCCTTCATAGCATGGGAGATGCCGGAGGGTGCCACTTTCCCAGAGACCGAGCCATTTGAACCTTTGGCTGCGAGGTTCAGTACCCTGTGGTACTCGATCGATATGAACAAGAAATGGCAGTCGAATGTCATCTTCCACGTATACTACAACCAACTGAAGACTGCCATCCAGGAT
Organism: Picea sitchensis; assembly: GCA_010110895.2. NCBI lineage: Eukaryota > Viridiplantae > Streptophyta > Pinopsida > Pinales > Pinaceae > Picea > Picea sitchensis. Next base: position 112,955 of record SNQJ01S0030072.1, read on the forward strand.
AACCTCACATTACCCCAAATACACTCCACATATTTAGACCCTTAATGAAGTTCAGTGTGGATCGCCACTTCATGTATATAACAACGCGAGCTGATGAACATAAGAAAAAGTTGCAGTCTTATTACAAGTTGATTGAAAAAGACCTCGAAGAGATCACCAAGGATTGGTCAACAGACCTTCTCATTCTAGCGAACCCGTAGAGTTGTCCGATGTTGATAGCCCAGAGATTGTACTAGACACACCGGGAATAAGAAAAATGAAGAAGCCTGAAGAGGTTCATGAAGTATACAGTGCATCTATAAGGAGTGTCTCTATCACACCAGAAGAAGGAGGTGATGGTGAAGAGATAGAAGGTGTTGATGGCGAAGAGATAGAAGGCGCAGAAATTGAACAACAGAAAGGTGAAGTACCACCACCTAGGGATGAAGAACACTTGTCGAAGAAAAGGATAGTCTCACCTCTGAAAGAATCCAACCGAAAGAATCCTAGGACCCCTGTGACCAAGATGCGAACTGCCCTCACATTGGATGACTTTGATTTCATCATTGCAGTAGTAAATGATGCTTCCAAGGAGATAATAGAGAAGCAAGAGGTGAAGCAAGAGCGATGTATAATCGTATAGAGATTGAACTCCAAGGAGTTTAGCAGGCACTCCAATTCAGCCGCGCAGTACACACTGTGCCTCTGACAGTAGGGACAGTAGAACCAGGAGACGAACCAGCCCGACTTCACCAGATTGTTGACATGGTCGAAGCTCTCCTTCGACAAGCTCAAGAAGACACAACACGAGCCACCCAGGCTCTAACACAGGTACAGGGAGTACTTGTTGAGCAGTGCAGTGCTGCCAAAAGAGAAAAACTCGATCTTCAAGTACAGTGGGATAAAGAGAAAGCAGAGCTACAGCAAATCAAGGAATAGTTGCTCACAAAGTAGCTTGAAGTAAATGAACTAGTGGATAGAGCACTCTGCTTTGTGACCGTTATCGAAGTACCAGCTGAAGAGAGAGTTCTACATAAGGTGGCCCAGCTTGAAGACGTTATACAAAATTTACAGCAATGCATTGCTGATCTAGAACTCCGCATTGTGCCCAAGACCCCCCAGGAGATAAGAGACCAGCGAGAAGAAACTGCTCGGAGCACAGTTGACCGATTGAAATCTCTTGCCTCGGAGTGCAATCAGCTTAGTAACCAGAGTGCCCAAATCTACGAGAACCTTACAGAGAATCTGGATTTACAGGCGCTGGAGTCACAGCTCTAGGAAGAAAAGAAGCATGCGGATACATTACAGGCACAATTGAAGGCTCTGTCTGCAGTGGATAGAATAAAACGCTCTCATGAACAATGCACAACTCAACAACAGATACATATGATCCAGAGCAAGGTCATGGAAGTAACTCAACAACTCCAACCGGTGCAAGACAAGGCATGCATATTATTTGCTGAGATCGAAAGTCAGGGAGAGGAACTTAAGCAAGTCATCATCACTGCAGAACAATGCCTGGAAGGACCAGTAAATGACACAGTGATCCTAGAATTCACCCAGCAGGAGGCCACAGCGAAGCAGCGGGTCGAAGTATCTTGAGCCAAGCTTGAGACCTTCGAAGCAGAATTGTGTAGACCAGAGTGACTCGGGACGAGTCACGGGTGAGTGTTGGGGGCATGTTGGCCCTTGACCAAGTTTTGGGATAACCTGGGTCATTTTGAGCTATTTTGGAACTACAACAGCTAGTCAAAGAAGGACCGCCAAGCGAAGCATATCGGTCCACTTTTGGGCCCCTATTAGGGTTTTTGGGTTAATGTAATGGGAAAGGGATGTCGGCACGTGGGTTTACCCACGCTTAGGCCCACTTTTGTAATGTATAAATAGATGCTAGGGTAGATAGAAGTAGCAATGCATCTATGTGATGTATGACAAACGGCTTATTACTAATAGTTAGATCTATGTGATTGGAATTGGATTGTAAATTCTCTGTGCATGATCATAAGAAGCTTGCAAGGCTAAGTGCAAGTTGTTGTAAGAGGATTTGTGCTGAAGTGTAAGGAAGAAGGATCTAGCGAGCTACGCAGATCTTCTGTCCTTTGCAAAGAAGTTTTTTGTGCTCTGTGTTGTAACTGACAATTGAAGATACTAATAAAGAAGAAGAGTTGGCGAACGTAGCCCCAGGGTGGGGGTGAACCACGTAAATCTGTGTGTAATGCCCTGTGCTTTGATTCATTGAGTTTATCTTTTCTTATGCTATGTGCTTTTGATATATTCACTTATGCTTTGTGCTTCTTAGATATATATGATTCTTATATCTAATGTATATGCGAGTGTTTAGTATTGATCTACAGGACCTAATGTGTTATTGTTGTTAAGTGCTGAGATACTATAGATCTAAGTGAATATTGCGATGCTTTGTGTTATCTGAGAAGTAGAATAAGGATTGGATATTAATGGTTGACTGATTTTAAGTGCATTGTAAGTAGTATAATCACATATATGTGTCCCATCTAAGGTTGCACACACTTGAGTCTTGCAACCACCCCTGCCTCTACCTTGGGTGAGACTTCATCTGCTTCACAGGTGTTGCCGAAAGGGACAGTAGTTAGGGTTTTGTTGGTGCACTCTTGAGTGTTGAACCCTGGGTCTTCCCCTCTGTGCCAACACTAATTGTTTTTAACTCTACAAAATGTGCAGCCAACAAAACTTTGTCAGGCTAATTGTTTCAACAATTTCATAAAAATATGAACCATTTTGGTTCAATAATATATCAGAACTCTTTCTTCTGATTTCCTGAAAAATTGAATGCCCAAATCAATTTTCTGGGTGGATATTTATATTCCGTTGTCTAATACATTTCCAACACCTGCTCCCATGCTCAATTATGAGTCTTGATCAGAAAGTTATGGCTATTTGAAATTTTCCCATTAATTGTTTTGCTTGTTTTTCAAATTGGCACTACTCTGCGCTGTAATTGTGCATTTTTTCACTTACTTCTTTGGATTTTTCATAGGATCTCAATTGGGTTTATTCATTTACATATTATAGACACTTTGTCCAAGTTTCATCTCTTTCTGGGTTCTTGGCTGCTAGTTACAGCCTGCTGAAGCTCTAGGCCAAATTAACATATTGTAACTGGTATGTTACAAGTACCTTCTTTTCCATTTTAAAAATTTTTAACATGCCCAGAAATTTAATTCATCTCTTGGAAAGTATTTTATGGATCAATAGATTTCCATTGACTTCTCCTGCGCCTCAATCTGATTCCGGAGCAGAAAGTTATGGCTCTTCGAAGTTAGATGGGTCTTAAAATTTACCCTCCATTGTTTGTGTTGTAACTTTCTCATAAAAGCTTCGTTTGACAAACAGTTTACACCATTAGAAAGCTCTCTCCGAGCTCTGTTCTCATGGTTTTCGAGTGCCTAAAAACTCTCTTAAGGGCCTCAAAAATGTGTTGCAAAAGGATGACATTCAAATAGTATAAAATGTCGCAGAAAATCGTTGGTTTTTTGTTGTTGTTCACCCTTCAAACGACTTAATGCACACAAATTTCAACCTGTAACACATATTTACCATGCGCAGCAACAACACAAGGTAAATCGTGCTTCGTGCATTTTAAAACCACTATGTATCACTTCTTTGTCGCGCCAATAACTTGCGCGCACTACTTTTATGTTGTGCGCCAATATCCACCGCGCGCAGGTTTTGTACCGCGTGCCAATATCCACTGCGCGCAGATTTTGTACCGCGCGCCAATATCCACCATGCGCTAATATTTAGTGCATGATTCACTCGATGCGCTACACCATGCCAAATTTTAGTACACCCCACCGTGCACCAATACTTTGCGCGCACCACTAACTAAATTGTTGCGCGACAACATACACCCACATTGTGCACGCACCAACAAAAATCCTCTGCTCTCTGCCAACACTGCGCACACCACGCGCGTCATTATTAGTTGTGTGCACACCGGCAATGCTAAATTTATTGTGCGGTCCTATACACCAACATTTTTCCGCGCGACGTCAAAATTTAGCGCGCACACCCGCACACTAATATTTTTCTGCGTGGCACCAAAATTTAGCACGCACACCTGCACACTAACATTTTTTCGCGCGGCGCTAAAATTTAGCGCGCGCACCTGCACACTAATATCTTTCCGCGCAGTGCCAAAGTTTTACCTATCACAAGATTTTCACTACGCATCATGCATTTTTAATGCGCCCACCTGTGCACAGTGATTTTTATGGGCATCAATTCCTCGTGAATTCCGTAGTAGAAATTGGGGATTTTTCCTAACTTTTTCTCCAATTCACCATAGACTTTCAGCAACCATGAAATTCATTCAATTTCACCCCGATAAAACCAATTCAACCTCTGCAACAACAAATCGTTGTGGGTTGACATTTCTGGAACGGATTTTTTTCCAAACTCAATTCACAAATTGAGAATTTTAATTATAAAACTCGCTCCAACTGTCATGGCTTCACTGTGACTTCAAATTCCACCAATTCCAAGTCTGAATTTGCTAGAACATATATTAAATCGATAATATCTCACCACACGACTGAATTTTTCAATTTTCCCATGAATTTGACAACATAAATTGAGGGTTTTTCCCTAATTCCGCACAATTGTTGTTACTGTTTTACCACGAACGCTCTGTAACTCGAAATTTGGCCGCTTCGAAATAGATTCTCTGTGAAATTTCACTTCAACTCAATTTTCTCGACCCATCTAGGCTCAGTGTTGAAAACCAAAGCTCTGATACCATATTGTAACGTTCCCGACCATCCATGTCGGGCCACGCTATGCCAGAGAACTCTTACGTTATCTCTGTGAAACATATTGTGACATACCCAGTATCCAACTGAGCTATGAGACCTAAATTTTTCGAACTGCATGCAATTAAAATATATACACACAAAACTCTTGCGGAAGCATTATATATAAAATGTAAAAATACAAATACATTTGTAAATACACGGATTCACACTGGAATAAAAGTAAACATATATATGCAACATATATAGGAAATAATAAACACTGTTATAGCCGCACATATGATAACCCATAAAAATAAGCATGCAAATAACAATGCAGCATGTAAATTTATCACACAATTGGCAGTTATCTTGGTAAGAATGTCACCAACTACATGCAGACCTTCCACGAACCTCCCAGCCTTAGAACGCATTGTTCATCACTCTCAACAGTGAGTCACCCCCGAGCTGGGACTAAAATCCACCCGGGTAAAGGGATTCCTAACCAGGCTAAAGGCTCATAGACAACAAGAAAGACTTCATCTTAGGTGCCAACTCAAACTAACAGCCTATAGTCCCTCATTCCCCACATGCCTGTCCCACCCCAAGAAGTGTGCCTCTTCTCTGCTCAATAGTCCTTCGACTTCCCCACTTCCTTTCTGGGTTTCATAAACAAGCCAGAGAGGAAGTCTCAGAGCACTATAGCTGCAATTCAACACCTTCAAGAAATCAATTCCCAGCAATTCTCTCACCCAGAGAGAAATTTTTCACAGGCCTGACAACCTACTTCTTCAGTCCAACTCCCAAGCTAACCAGCTACACAAACAAAAAAATGGCTATGGATACATGTTCTAGTACAATCATGAAGATACGAAGGATAACTCAATGGGTGTGTGAATGCTCATGGAATAATGGTTGAATGATGGAAGAATGATGGAAAAAGATGGGAAAATGAACTAAGTCCCAACAATATGTATGCATGTCCCCAACTTGACACTTGTCATGTTGGGAGCTACTTTGGCCCACTTGTCCCCAACTTTAGAACTTAGGATAAAATAATTATCCATACTTTATGATTTANCAATATGTATGCATGTCCCCAACTTGACACTTGTCATGTTGGGAGCTACTTTGGCCCACTTGTCCCCAACTTTAGAACTTAGGATAAAATAATTATCCATACTTTATGATTTAAGAAATATTAATATAATATTATTTTTTGGCCTAAGCTCCCTACCTTAGCCCTTTTCCTTAACTTTTAGGCCTCTCCCTTTCCCTAACCAGTGGAGTTTAGTTCCCCATCCCTTTTATCGTGGTCGGTCTGTGAGCAACGATGTATTTTATATTAATTATGAGACATATACAAAAATAGGCGCACTAGCCTTTAACATCTAAGCTCTCCGGCCTAATCAAAACATAAGCATCCTAGCTTATAATAACTGGCTCACTAGCCTATAAAACACATCATATACACAAAAGGCTATCTGGCCTCAATATCGCGCGCACTTGTTTTGTTGCACGCGGTATCCTAGAATGTGAAAACTTCCTCATTTTACTGCGCAGTACATGCGTGCACTATGCCATGAAATGTGCATACAAAATGATATCAAAACAGCTCACCAGCTTAAGTACATTTTCATTTACATTCCAATTGGGTGCGGCCTAGGGATATTACACAACTAGCGAGAGGTTTAGTAATGAAGCACGCCCCCGCAATTTAATCATGTGATAGAAAGGAAAACCATGGTTCAATGTGTGGTTTATTGCAGTACCCCCTTGGCTCGAGATCCAAGTTGAGGAATCAACCCTCCACAAAGTAGATCTTGGTCATAGACTTCGGCCATATGACATAAACTAATGAAGAGTGCTTAGTCTAGCTCTTCTAGTTCAAATTTCCAAACAAGGAACCTGGACTCAACTGAACTTACTATTGAATTCAATCCAAGGGACAACAAGAGCTTATTCGCTATAACAGAGTTGTGTTCGAGAAATCTGTAAGTGGGATTTGGACGATGTCTGCCATCAATTCTCTTTTGAATGCTATGAAAAAATGAAGGATATTTCTTATGTCTCACTACGAAAAAAAGAAGAGGCGCACTTATGTTCTTTGTCTCTTACCTTCTAGATTATTCTATGTTGTAATCATACTTTTATACATGAAATGATCGACTTGGTCCATACTTCTATACATGAACTATTCGACTTGGTCCATACTTCTATGCATGGAAATGATATTATACCATTACAATGCTACTCATGAATAATATACTTACAAAAAAATTAAAAAAATATTCTATACTATTCTCTTCGGCATTGATTTTCCCCTACTTTGGGGGTATGCTAGTTTTAAGGAATCACTGGTGTTCATAGGGAAGGTTTTTAACCTATTTGAAAATATAGTTTTAAATGAATCAAAAATCAATATAAAATATTTGTTAATTATATTTCATCTTATTTTCATGAAGGCGCTTTCTTTGTTGTGGTTTAAATAACTCAAATAACATAATAATAAAAATAATAAAGAATGTTACATCCATTGAATGATAAATAGTGAATGAATAATAATACTATTTCGAGAGCACAATTTCATTTACATCTTATGTTTAAAAATGGGTCTTAATGATTCCTAAAATATCTCCTTGGTGTAAGCTTGAGACAAAGAGTACAATTACAAAAAATAAGTCTACCAATAATGACAACAATAATATGACAATAACAATGTAATGGCCCAAGGCCTAGGGACTTTACATGTCCTACCCCTTGAAATAAGTGTTGCCCTCAATGTTTGATTACATGTAGATTCTTTTCTATGAAGAAATTATCCTTCCAAGTTGCATCTTCTATTGGCAAGTTCTTCCAATTACTAAGGAATTTGATAATTTCCCTTGGCATGTTCTTCCACTCCATAGGTTTTTCCACTTTTGTTGCTCTTACAAATAAAATCATGTTTCTCTCGTGATAATGGTCCTATTTTCAAGAACTTATCCTCAAAAGGTACCAAATTAATACTTACATATTCTCCTTTCATTTTGCCTTCGAACCCTTTTTTAATAACCACAATCTAAGTTTTCAATCAAAAGTTATGATGCTTTTAAGTTAACACACCTTGTAAAGCCTTGATTTGGGGTATGCTTTGCTAGCCAACTTTGCACTTTTTAAAACTTCATCTTTTCTACTATTTTGTGGATAAATGTTTTAAAATATGTATTGTAATATGTCATCTTGAAGATCTCATTGATTCCATTTGATTTGAGTGATGATCCTTAACCCTTAAAATTGAATCACAAATAGTATATCAAAAATTCAGAATAATTCATTAAATATCAAGACCCTTGAGATAAGATAGCACCATACAATAATCCTTTTATGAAAACATCAACTCATGTTCACTTGTCTCTTTAAGATGGAAACCCCCCAATGAGCTAGGCTCCAATGCAATAATCTTCCAATACATGGTTCATAAGGAAGTCTCCATTCTTATTTAAGCTCTCTAGAAAACCATAAACATAACCAAATGCTAACTACCTAGTGAAATTTCTTTAATGAGGCCATATTACATTTATTCAAGGCTAGCTACTTAGTGGGTCTTAGTTAGGAATAACAAACATAGTGAACTAATTCTAGCTTACATTAAATGGCCACCATACCTACACTATTATTAACTCTAGTGAGTATTTCCACCCCCATTACACCCCTAGGGAGGATCCCACCAATTTGGACCTTCCAAGAGAAAGTTATGGTGGAATTATTAGAACAAATTATGTGTGCCCTATTTCAGGAAAACAAATTATGGCTTGACAATCCACACTTGTAGTACTTAATAAAGAAGTGAAATTTAGACTTGTGATACCCTTATCTATCCTCTTTTCAATGACATCAATCTTACTTTAGTTGGAGCTTTCAAGCTCCAGATATGAGTGTTTTGGTAGAACCTATAATTTAAGCAATGTTTTAGGACTGAGACAAAACCCTAACTTCTATAGTCTATGCCACCAAAATTATAGTGAACTTGAATATTAAATACTTACAGAGATACTTCAATGTTTCTTCTTTCTAGCGCCAAAAGTGTCATGCTAATACAATATTCTAAAAAACATTAGAGAAAAAATGCTACAATGACTCATTTGGAAGAAGCCAAACCAAGGATCGTCTACCTTACATGGACACATCGTCTAGAGTGGTTTGCATTACATTGATTACTTCCTTCTTCTATCTTTCTCATAGTGTGAGTAGGAGGAGACCTATAAACCAACATCTCGGCTTAGGTAGTAGGTCTACGAGGAATCATAGAGTCAGGGATACCATTGACCTTATTCCCATCACACATTTTTTCATGGAATTGAATGTTAGAAATGTTTCTCCAACAAAACAAGATCCTTCTCTTTCTGTAGGACTTTATTTTAAATATGAATTTATTTGGTGTTCTCCATTTTCATGAATTAGATCTTCCTTTTATTGAACTTTTCTTATCTTAGGCTACGATTTATTACTTTTATGTAATCCATGGAGTTGAATTTGCACTTCCTCTCTCATCTATTATATTATACGCATTTCAATACCTTAGATCAATTTTAACTTTTGGGGTGACAGGTGTAGGGGGATCATTCTTGACCCCAATGGAAATACAAAAAACACTTTTGAATGGGGATTGGACAAAATTACAAATAATCAAGAAGAGGCTCTTGCACTTTACCAAGGATCGAGGATCATTGACAATAGGATATGCAAGAACCTAATTGTCATTGGGGATTCACCATTAATCATTAATCTAATGTTCAAAACAGAAGCCATGGCACTCTAATTTGAACAGTCTCTCGAATCAAAAGAGAAGTCATTGGGTTTGAGGGCGTTGAGTTTTATCATGTTCTCAAGTTCTCAACTACCACGATGACACTCTAGCCAACACAGAAACTCAATTGGATTGTATAAAACTTCGGTTGGGAGGTATATTACCCTATCCCTTAGGTTTATTTTATTAAGATTTATGATGAACCTTAGCATGTCAAACACTTGCCATATAATTTCAATTGGGGTGGTCATTTATCAAAGCTGACAGTCGAGACACATTCATTGTGTAGTGCCCTCACACATGTAGACTTTAATGTGGGTGTGATCTCTTCAACCACCTTGGCTCATGATTTTTGTTGCAACTAGGATAATGGCCTTAAAGCATGATGAATTGTTGCTTATTGTGGGTCTATGGATTATGAATCCACTGCATCTAGGTTTAAATCGGACCTTAGCATTGGTTATTTTCCCTTCTAAATCGCCTTTGTGGGATCCTAGCTTTAGGGTTTGGTTAGTTGTTTGTAATTCCAGTGGATTGAGTGGAATTGGTGGACTTGGATCGGCCTTGATTTGGCAGTGTGCTTCATTATGACTTGGCAACATAGGGTTGCACGGTTTAATGGCTTTTATGGCTCTCATTACGACGATGGATTATGTGGCTCCTGTAGCTCTCGTCATCATTATGACTTTTGTGACTTAACTTTTAATAAATATAAATATATAAATCAAATCTAAATTATTTTGAAGTATGATAGATACATCTCACCAATAAATAAATAAATAAATATATATATATATATATATATAACATAAACACCAAGACAAAGACAAAGTTGGGTACAACCTCTTTGCCGTAATGCCAACCATACATCACGTGTGTTTAACAAGGAATTGCTTTTAGTAAATGAAACCTCATTGACAGTGATCACATACATGGCATATACACAATGAATATACGTTAGGAAACTAAGACCCACAAACGCCAACACAAAGTTGGGTACAACCTCGATGAGGGAATGCCAACCATACAATGTGTATAAAGGGATAGTGAGAAATTGTGACCACAAGCACGAGGCAACATAAATGTCATCCCTTGTTTTGACCAAACAAGCTAAGCGATTGAGACCCACATATTCCCATTGACACGTGGGCAGCGGCCCGTCGTGAAGTTAGGTGGTAGGCATTCGCTGATCGTGGGGCCCACGTACATTGGAAAGAATAACCGAATCCCCTGCCCGATGCATTTATATGTCACCATCGTAGACATATATACAGACGCACACCATCACAGACATATATACACAGACGCTCACATGTGAGATGGAGGATTCTCATATATCTCAACTCAGCTGTCAGGGAATACACGTACCATCGTTATCACAACTGTATATCTGTCCGTGCAACTGTCATGTTGAAGTTTGTTCCAGTCTCGGATTCGGTATGGGCACATATACAATGTATATACGTCAGCTAGGAAGAATAAACTTTGTAGCAAAAATAGTTACAGCGCCCACTACCTATATTCGTAAACAACAATAAATTATATATATATATATATATATATCATAGGTGAGAGAGTGCAAGACTTATTTCTCAATCATCTCGTAAAACCACCTCAACCAACATGTTTATGGTCTTTTTATAATAGGGACATAATATTCTCTCGAGTATGAAGGTTAAATTGCAACCATTATTAGTATTCAATCTCATATATGAGACAAAGGCTAGATGTGACTTGTAGGCACATGACCCCATTGTAATGGCTTAAGCTATGGTCCATAAGGGATACCGACTTGCTTGCAAATATTATATAGATTAAAACTACCTTTTTGGTCTGGATTATGACTTAAAACTGCTTCTAATTGGTTAAGAGCTTGCCTTTCTTAGATGTAAGGAAACAAGTTAATGACCCAAGACCTAGAGGCATCAACCAAGACTGGAAATATGTCCCCTTATAGACCACTAACAAGTTATTTCAAGTGGCTAAGTTTACACATGATGATGTTGTTGATTATCGAAGTCTTGAGATTGCATCAACAAAAGCTAAGGTGGTAGCCCTACATTTTTTTAGGTTTTTTCCTACTTTGGAAAAAAAAAATACAATAATGAATAATGCCTATTAGAGACACATCATATATAATTAAAAATTAAAGAATTATGCATGCCATACATTGATCTTATAGTGATATACTCTTAGATAATGTAAAATCATTTTATTTATCACTTAAATATGGGATTTACACATGTATAAGAAATACATATCATCGCAAACGTGTTATGCTTGTGCTTTTCCTCAAAACTAATGTTATTTAGACTTTTTGATGTAACGATGAGAATCCAACAAAATTTCCATATACATCCTTGCAAATCCTTGTCTCTACTATCACATGGTGGCATTTGTGTACATTGTTCTCAATAATCTTCATCTTTAGTGAATCCATAAGGCTTTCTACTTGACAATTATGAAGTTTGTCTCTCCATTGTGCAATCAACCACATTATTAGGCCTCTTAGATATGACAGTGACAAAACCAACTCACCACAATTATTAGTAAACAAGATCCATTCAACAATAACACTCACCATAGCAATCACTCCCAACATGCTTCAACACTTCCTATCTTTACTCATTCTTTTGCTTATGTAGTTGCTCTCTCAACAACAATTCTTGGATTGCTATACGTTCTCAAGCCTCAATGCTTTACGGTGGGATACTTGCATTTGCAAAAACTCCTCTTTTTTTGTTACTATGTGTTGCTCACCATGTCTAGGGTCAAGCACCATTATGAGCCCCATGTGGCACAAATAAGGATTATTTGTCCACCAACAGTGTTTCATTGCCTTCATGAAACCACATCAATGCTCTACATGACAAAGACTTCTATGAGCAAAGGTATATACAATCCATGGACCTCTCTTGTGATAAGCAAATGGATCGTATCGACTTTGATATCGATTATTAAAAATATAAACATAAAATCTTGCAGAATAAAATGCCTAAACTAGCCCAAGAGATTTAAATAGAAAAAGCTCCACAATTTTTTTAATGAGCCTCACTTTCGTAGAATTTTATGTGCTCATCTTAGTAAAACACAAAATTTATTTAGAAAGAACATACAAAAACACTTACACAAAATGAAAATTATGTGAACAACACACAACACATAAAATGTATTTCCACAACTACGTGGGTGGGTAAAATCACTTAGGAAGGTGAATTGTAAAGGTGAGTAGGAATTGGTCAAATTGTAGAGCTGAGGGAGTATCAAGTTATCCAAGATGAGGAAGATGAGGAGGACGAGATGTAGTGCTTAGAAAGAACTAATCCAATTTTAAAATTAAGATAGTAGAAAGCAAGTGAAAAGCCAAGGAGAGAGTTGTGATGGTGTAGATAGCCTAGATGACCTCCCTAAGGAGGATGCACCATTAAGTCAACATCATACAATTATGTAAATGATGAAAACAACTAGTGCATCCTCCCCGAGGAGGATGCACCAATCAATCCAACTGTGCCTAACACTTGAAGGGCACATCCCTTATTTCTAGCATCTTGTTGGATAAGCATGTAGTTGCATATTTGTAGCACGATGGCTACATACATGAGTTATTTATCATTTATTTCTTAGGCCTCTAGTCGTGTGCATCTTGAGTGGACCCAAGGTTTTCCTATATAAAGTCTACTTGGCCAACATAATAAACTAAGACATTTTTCCCTAAGGCTCATATGTTATCTTGTTGTTCTTGTTAGTGTTTTGGGTTAATTGTTTCTTAAGTCTAGTGGGGTTCACTAATTGAGAGGTTCAAATCTACATCATTTGGTATCATAGCATTGATCTAGGCCTACTCATTCTTCAATATTAGGTTACTAGGCTCAATGCTACACCCAAAATCTTCATATTTCAGTGGCAGAAGTTTAGATCTAGTTCTTTTGGAATGTTCCCTCCCATCCAAATCTACCTCGACACCTACTTTTCAACACTCTCCCTACTTTAGTCTAAATTTGAAGTGGGTGACTTGCTTCACGGGATGACATCAACAGATTTGGTTCTTTGAGCACAACTCTCCCAACGAGATCTCCCTAGATATTATTTCAAGTCATTGATTCAATTTGTTTAGTTTTTATTGTCTTGGAAATGATTCAATATTGAGGGTTTTCACTCATTTCAAGCTCATCCTAGTTCGACTCCCTCCCTTCTCTAGTGCACTAGGGTTTGCAAACCTCATCATTCCCACAACTAGTGCGCTAGGGCTCTTTAGCCTCTAGTCATTTGTAGCTCTCAACTCCTTCAATATCTTAGATCATTCATGGCTCTTCATCAGAAGATACCAAATCATCTCAATCTCCCTTGCATTCAGAGGTCATGAAACTATTACAAGAATCCCTAATAAAAAAACCACAACCATCCATCTTCCAGCTAGATACTATAATTTTCTTACCAAAATATGGAGGACAAATGAATAGAGAAGCCTCATATTCCTAGACCCATAGCCTTACAACCTACTTCTAGACATGCCCTAATATAACATAGGCTCAATGATTGCTCCTTGCCAACAACCATTTGGAAGGGCTCACTTAAACTTGGTGGCAATTTCAATATATAGAATTGATAGTCTACATTGCTCTTAATGACGATGCTAACTCCAAATCTACTACAAAGAGCATGGGCCACATGAGACACATTTTGTGATGCTATCTAACATATTTTTTATCCTCCATGTTACATCTCCAATCTTATGTGTAGGTGGTTACAACTCCACCAAGCGCCTGACCAAACGGTGCAATAGTACATCAAGGTGTTCACACGACTTTGGATCTAGATTCCAAATCCAGATGAGGTACTTATTCTCAAATTTAATTCAAGTTTATCGATTGTTTTTCCTTTTGAAATTGCCTTGTTTGAAAGCAATTCCCTTGATGAAGCCTTTATTTGTGCACTGGATATTGAAAGAAAAGTACAATGGCACCCTAATTTCTATCCTTCTTGAAACCCTAACCCTACTACCAACCCTAATCCTTGCAACACTCCTAGTAGTCCAACACCTTCTCTCACTCATCCTCACAACCCTAAATTTCTTGACCCTTCATCCCCTAGTCCAAATCAATGGTGCCACTTCCATCAAACACACTCCCATTATGCAATGGATTGTTGTGTCCTTAAATTTCAAGCTGCATCCTGAGCATTGTTTTTCGATTAGTCTTACCCTAAATCTAAAGACCCACCCACAGATCCCTCCCCTCCATCAGATCCGAGAATTGTTTCCTTACCAAACCCTATCACAATAGACTTGTCTCTTTCTCTCCTGACACAAGACAATACCATTCTCTCTCCCAACTCCTTTTCACCCATATTTCTTGGTTAAAGACTAGCTAKCCACTATCATACTTGACAACGGGAGTCCAAAAAACCTCACATCCCATGACTTTGTGCAATGCCTACAACTTCCCACAACTTCCCATCCTCTCCATATCATCTTGATTGGGTTTAGAAACATGGTCACTGACTGCTAATCAATAAACATTGTGCGGTAATGTATTAGACCTTTCTAAGACAACATTGATTGTGATGTTTCTCCATTTGATTGTTCTGATTTGATCCTCAATCTCCCCTACAAAGAAAAACTCCAGTATCTTTCTGACACTCACCATAGTACCTATACTCTTTTCAAAGACAATAAAGCCGATAAATTAACTACTATTATTGGTCCTCCTTCTCGTCCTAGTGTTGTTTAGAAACTTAGCCTCCATAAATTCTCTCCTTTCATATTCTCCCTCCCACTACCACCACACCACCATCTACCTCACAATCACTTTCTCCTAGCCCTCATCCCACGCCATACTCACTACCCATATCTTCTCCCCAACTCCCTACAATAGCCTAGGTCTTCTCTCTTAGTTTTCAAACCCTCCTCATTCCTATAGCTATCATATATACTGCATCTCAGAGGACTTATTGTCAACCCCTTCTATGCCTACCTATCTAGTCATTTCCTTTCTCACTCCACTACTCTCAATAGGCACCAAGCGAATATTCAAAACAAATTCTCCAACAGATCTACAGTCTAGTCTAGCAGCATAATAGACCCCTCAGTCCCCAGATGCACCTAGTGCAAAAAGTCCTCTTTCTGGAAGCCACATCAATCATTATCTCTTTAGGCATCCAAGTACAATGAAGGACACATCTATCCATAATATAACTACAACCAGGACACCCTCACTATTGGGCACAATATACAATCATACTTCAGGGGTACAACATTGATCCCCTCTTATCCACATGGTGTAGTATTCACCAACCATTTATGAGCCTCAGTCACACTGTCGTAGGGACGTACTGCCTAATGAAAAAGCTAGGGGGATCATGATGACAACAATGTCGTTAATTCAGGTGCATAGACTCAACCTCACATGCCATCTATTGTCTTGGGAGCAATAGTATCTACAGATAGATCACACTCTCTATAGATCATTAACACTCACAACATGGAAATATTCATTTCTCTATGACATCCTATGTATCTCTTTTACTTTGTAGACTTAGACTCATCACTAGTTCATTAGGACCCCACCAATTCACTCATTTTTTAGGGGCATCTCTCTTAGACAAACTCCACCTAACCCTAGTTTTGTATGGGTTACTATCTACTTTCAATAGATCGATTAGTGCATCCATTCAAGGCATCACTTGTTCTTTTTTATTATTAGGCATGCCAACTCAACTCAAATACCACTAGCTAGAGCTACAACACCTCACACACATACAATCTTTACATGGTACCTCTTCATGTCCTTATGTTTGGACTCCTCATCCAACGACGATGACATGTAGAGCTAACTACACACATACAACCCACCATCTCACCAATAAGACACAAACACATCTTTCTTTCTATTGGAAAGGGTTTCACAACATCTACACAACAATTTGAGTTATTAGGTGGATACACAATTGTTCCATTCTGGCATGGCACTAATAGCTCAAAACCGAAATTGCAAAGGCCTCAACGCAAAGCTAGACACTTTATCCTTTCCACCTCTTTATCTCTCTATTGTTTGTCTATTGATTAACATAGGTTGTGTAATGCACTTATTTTTTCTTTCAAATCCAAGTATATACAAAGATCTAGAGCTTGACACTCTCACCAACTCTCTTTGTCCTATCAAACATCAAATAGTTCATTCTCAGGTTTTAAGCAACATATTTTTCTAACTCCTTTAGATTCACAGTAGTCCATCATCCTTAGTACTTCACCTCACCTTTGGAACACCTAAATTCATTTCCAACACTTGCAGGCAATAGTTTGTGTCGTCTCATTCTTAAATTAGGAGGAAAGCAATGACACTTTCGAACTAAATCGAGACGAACTGGTGTAGATAGCCTAGGTGACCTCCCTAAGGAGGGCGTACCACTAACATCAGTAGTGTTCAACTTAGTGAGTGATGAAGACATCAATGGCATCCTCCCCAAGGAGGATGCACCATCAATCCAACAACATCTAGCCCTTGAATGACACACCCCTCATTTCCAATATCTTTTTGTATAAGCAAGTAGTTGAATATGTCCAACCTTTGGGTCATGTGTAATAGTTATTTATCATTTCTTTCTCATCCCTCAAGCTATGTGCACCTTAAATGGACCCATCATTTTCCTACATAAAGACCGGTTGACCAACATAATAAACTAAGCCATTCTTCCTTGAGGCTCTTATATTCTCTTGATATTCTTCTTGTTATCATTATTGTTTATGTGTTAATTGTTGCTTTAGGCTAGTGTGTTTCACCTCCTAGCTAAGATTTACTAGTTTACAGATTCAAAACTACGTCATTATGTGTTCTGAGATTTCTTCAAAATCATAATGAATTGTGAGTTTAAATTCTTGTAAATTATATGTTGTGAGATTTCTTATGGATGATAAGATATTCGCTATGTATTAGTTCTTATGAGTGAAAGTTTTTTGATTGCTAATATTAACTTTATCTCTATAGAATGGTTACTAAAAGTTGGCGAATTGGGAACATGGCATGCTTTGAATGCGTTAGCTTCATATAATGTTTAAAGGTTGGTATTTTTTTATGAGTATCCTAATGGAGTTATGAAGTATTGTTTCTATAAAGGTGAGCATAATTATTATTCAATGCATATAAAATTATGTGATGTCTATTGTGTTTGTTGTAAAACAACCTTATTATATAGTAGTTTCTCTACAAACGTTGCAAGTAAAATCTATGTACATTGATTTAGACTTATTTATGGTGCATTGAACGATGACATACTAAAGCAATGTCATCAAATATATAAGGATGTAAATTTTTATAATCAACACATAAAAGCCTCACAACTTCCTACTTATACATTCCTACTTATACATTCGATAACATTTATTTCATTTTGTCCATAATATTATGTATCTTGATTTGTGTAAAAGATTATTAACATTTTATGGAACCACAACTTCAAATAATTTTAAAGTTTATCAAGATGCCTGCTATTTTAAGGGAATGGAACTTTACGCTATATTTTAACTACATCAAAAGAGTCAATATTCAAGTTATGAGATTTGTAAATAGAAGGATAATGCATAATTCAAAATATAGATCAACTAATATTTAAGTTATGAGATTTTTAAATAAAAGAACAATACATAATTCAAAATATAGATCGACTATTTTGGATGTAGATAAATTCCATTAAAGAATGCTTAAAGTTATGCATTGTTTAACCAAGTATGGATTGCATTATGTACAATACATGTTGCCGAGTTATTGTAATGTAATTTTTTAAAGTTACTTTGTGTTTTGTAAAATGTGGTGAGATATTATAAATATTAACCTGCCCTGTCATGTTATGTATGTTCCTTACAGATTCACAACGAAATAGATTGTGCCACAAAAGTGATGGCTACGTATTATTTATTAAACAATGGTGAAATATTGATTTTTGGCATACGAATCTGTTGTCTCCACCGACTTTTTGTAAGACAATGATTACAACACCAACTCCTAGGCAATAACATTTTCAATCGATCCACCAATCATTCAATAGAAAAATAATTTTAAATCAATTTTAAAATGATATAAAAATAAAAATAAATCATTTATTAAAGTTAAACTTTTAAATGTGACGAAATTTGTTTGGTCAATGTATGAACTAATGTCGGGTCAATGCGAACTCATCACTATATACCTAACATGCAATAGGTATAATAATAACATTGATATTTTAATGACATCACATGTATGGCAATGATGTTGTAACATAATACACCAAATATGTGTATGACCATGCTCTATATAATGTGTTGTTGTTATTTTACATAGTGTATATGAAACATGAGTTTAACTTGACTACAAGGTACACATAATAAAATATTAATAAAATCCTTGTAATTTCAGAGTATTATCTAAAAATATTTAATTTTAACTTAAAATTACAATAAAGAATTTTAATTTAATCATTTTTTTAAAATAATTATAATTATAATTTTATTAAGAAAATAACATTACAATCATTTGTAACATACCATGTATTTTAGGTCTTTGTTAAAGTTTCCAATTTCTAGTAAAATCAATATCCTCCTGAAAAATCTTCACCCCTAAGACCAATATCAAGTTACATTTACAATCTTAAACCAAAATTAATCTTTATTTAATACCCTAAACCAAAATTAATCTTTATTTAACACACTACAAGTCTATTTTATCTCCCTAAAATGTTCAATATAATATAAACATATGTTTAAGTTCATAAGAGGTCATTACATATTACATCAAAACCAGAAAAGGCCCATAAAGGGCTCTCAACCTCCAACATCAAAGACTACACTAACTTTCATCACTATTGTTCATAGTAACCATCAAAGAAAAGGAGCATGATCATATTCTAAAGAGTACTTGATAAAATCATTGTATGATTATATTTATTTATTTATTTTATTTTTTTAACGAAAACGGTTATAGAATTTTTATTAGAGGGGTGGCAGAGCCACAATTTCAGTTACAAAGTGTGTTGCATCACTGTTTCAGCATAAGATCCATTGTTGTTTCAACATAATTTCCAACA
>SNQJ01S0030072.1:133894-155282 GCA_010110895.2 Picea sitchensis
TGTTAATCAAGTAATAATCAAAATTAAAGTTACAAATTTATAATAATTTTAGTTTTTTTTTTTCTTTTCCACGATGGTAACAAGTTTGTTCAACTGCTTTAAGCATAAATCAATATTTAAACAGGTCTAGGAAGCGTTGCCAAAATTCCCTTGCTGTAAGATTTGGCTTGTCTGAAACAAAAATTATTCAATAACGAAAGGGGTAAATCACTTTAATGGTTGTTTCTCTTCTCTCTAAACATTTGCAATCGAGAGTAAAAACATGATCAGGAGTTGGATATTATGTGTAACATCCCCATTTTTAATCCCTAGTTTAGCGATGTATAAGAAAATACGATGTATGGTCATGGGCCCAACGATGTAATATATAAACATTACATATCGAAAATAATAAAATAAAATATATCAATGATTACAGATAGACACAAATATAGTGATGGGGGCTAAGTTTCCATAAGAGAGGGGGGTCAAAGGGGTGAATTATTCATGTATATTAATCCTCAACCTACTTTTCTAAAATTATTTTGTATGAACCTTCTATTTTCCCTTTTGAGTGTTTCAAAGTCTCAATCATTGAATACATGTAAGAAGGTTGGTGGGAAAAGTCACCTCGCATAGTTTTTGAGAGCATGGGGTTGGGTGCAATCAACGTTGGAGAATGTGAGAGTCAACATGCATGGGTAAAAGGAAATTTGAATGGGTATTGTAGGTAGTTTTTACAAGCAATTTTTGGGGACAACAAGAGTGTGTTAAGTGTCAGAGCTTGAAAATGACCATAGTGGGTTTGGTGGGCAACTTGTTGGAGCTATAATTGCTTGAATAAGTAGGTTGTTAGGCCTATATAGTGAAATTTTTGTGTAAGAAATTACCCTAGAGCAAGTGAGCTTGCTACTATACGATTTTCATGTTGCAATTGACATTCTTGGAGTCCTTGGCAGAGAGATTTTCTTGTCCAACTTGTGTTGGAGACTTGGAGGGAAGTGGGATAGCCTAAGGGACTATGTGGTAGAGAAGGGGATCCCATTCCTTGGGTTGTGCAACTTGAGGAGAAAAAGAGATGGTGGATTGGGATGGCTATAGGAAATTTTCTTGTTGTGGGTTATATTGGGTTGTGAGTGGACAATAGACACCCTTTGGAGACATTCCCTTTTTTGGATTCATATCCCCATCTTGGGGGTGACTTGCTGCTAAGAATTGGAGCAACAAGTCTACGATTGAGTGGAACATATTTCCTCTACAGTTGGTTGTACATTTGTTTTCAAAAGATAAGTTCTTTTTTCTATGTTCCTTGTTTTTAATTATGGGTTTTAATTTCTGTGCATTTTACTTTGTTCTTTGAGTGAATTAATGTTGTTGTGCATGCTTAATGGAATTGCATTCATGTTTTGAAATATTCTTGTTATCTACACACATTTCTATATTGTTGCATGCAATTTAGTTAATGGGTATCATAAAAATTTTGGTTGGGTTAGTAGTAGGTGTGCTACAGTATGGGAATATATTAGCTATCACAATTCAAGTTGGATCATATTTGTGTCTCCTACATCAGAGATAGAGAGGTCTCTTTTCCTCATTGGATGATTAAGAAACAACCTTATGATTTTTTTCCCTCGAAGACTCAACAATGTTCTTACACTCTCTTCTTGTATGGAGCTTCTAAGAACAACCTAGGGGTGGCAGGTGTAGGGGGAGTCTCCATAATCTTAGAGGAAAGAAGGTTGTCTACTATGCTTGGGCGCTTGGAAACGTTTTAAAAAATCTTCTTGAGGCTTACTCATTATGGAAGGGCCTCTTCATCGCAAAGGAAGAAGGTATTAGAACATTAATAGAAATGGGAGACTCTATGATGGTTATCGAATCCATGACAGATCAAACTAACCCAGGGTGAACATTCTGAGCTCTCTCATTTCAAGAATCAAAGAAATACTCTCATAATTCAAATAGGTTTTGTTCTACCACATAAAAAGAGAGTTGAATGGAAAGGTTGAACATTGGGCCAAGGTTCCTTCCTCCTTAGGCTCTGGAATATTAATTAAAAATTGGGTCCATTTCCTTATCCCCATACCATAACACATTTAATTGCATCATTTTCAACATGCATTCAATTACAATAAATAATTGCAAGTGAAGTGGGAAGGATGACAGGTGGCACTCACAATTCTCACACTTGGTTTGTATGGATCAATTTGAGGCAATTCAATGCATAATATTGAACCGTTTGTTGATATGTGGGATATTGTCGACAATGTGGCTTGCCTGGAGTTCTTCTCTGGTTGATTTGGCCTAGAATTTGTGGAATGGGATATATGGAAGTGATCATGGTCAAGAATTAGTGTATTTTGAGGGAATGTGGAACGAGATTAGTGTGTCTTATGGTGGAGCTTTGTAGATGTGTCCACGAGTGGTGGCTTCAGGTCATATTGAGACTTCAATGTGGGTAACTCCTTTTGCTTTGGCTATGCAAGCCCTGGTCTCTTGGTTCCTCATCTCAGTGCCTGTTTATATTGGTGTTTTTTCTGAGCCAATTTGGTATAGTCATAACATAATTCCTCTGTTTCTTTTAGTTTTTCACAAAGTTGAAATTAGAAATATTTTCCTAGGGCCTATTCGGCTCGATATCTTCCCCTTTAGTAGAATTATGAAAGATTTTTTTAGATACAATCATGGATAATTCAGATTGGAAAGAGATTCGATGGATTCTTTGTAGACATGACAAAATCACTCAGGCCAACATTAGTGCTTTCATGCACATTTCCTAAAAAATTACAGAGTTAGAGCAGGCCAATGTCATGTAGATTTCCAACATAACAAATCTCTTCCTTCTTCATAAATAGTGGATAGATTCACTGGAAGTTGAGTGTAATAGACTATGTTCTTTGGTTATCTCTTAGCATTTGGATTCTCTCTCTCTCTCACCTCCAATAACCACAGTTTCAATAATTTGTTGCAAGCAGAATTAAGGGAAGACAAAACTGTTTTCTAGAATCATGATCCCATGGAGGTTGAAGAATTAAGCTCCCCCCCCCATTCAACTAAGGGGCAAGAATCTCAAGATAGTGTCCAACCTTGAATGTCTTTGAATGTTTTTCCATGTTGTAATCTTTTTGGGTAAATTTCCCAAGCAAGCCACTAACAACAATACATGGAACTCTTGTTTGTGTTGGAGATTTGCAACTTCGGGTAGTCATTCTCCACGAGAAATTACAAGAAGACCCATCTACACCATTACACAAACCCCAGGAAGAAGTTGAAGACCCATACATAAGAACTCAGCCCCACATGAAAACAATATAGTAATTGAAGACCCAGAAATAAGAAGACGTCCCCAAACTGGCGCCTAGATTAGTATAAATACAAGTCTGACTCATTTCATTTGGACAATTAGACTACTCCTTCTGTAGCACACACAAGGCAGTTGTAGTGAATTTTTGGAAGTTTTGTTATTTTTGGGTTACCGGTTATCTTGGAGAGTGTGTCACACTTGGAGAAGCTCTTGATTGGTTATTCTCGGTCATATTACTAAGGAGCTAGGTCTTGGTGATGCTAGCCTTGGGGAGGATCTTCTCTGTATGGTATTTTTTCTATTGATGGTGATGTACTAGTAATATCTTATACTGAATTCTTCTAGAGAAAGGTTGTTGGGTTTTCTCCCAAGTTTGGGCTTCCCAGGATAAACTCTTGTGTTCTTGTGTCTACTATGCAAGGTTAATATTTCTAGATCTTGTTATTTTCGTTGCAGTGTTATAGTTGAGATTTCCAGTGTATAGTTATTCTATGATAACTGATGTATGAAAGTGAATCTTGTTATTAATCATAAGGTAGTAACTATCAGATCTGAGAATCATAAAACACCAACATGGTATTAGAGCTACTCGAAATATTTCCATTGCACAGTTGCAGTTTCCAGTTAGAGTTGCAGTTTCCAGTTTCCAGTTACAGTTATAGTTGCCAATTACAGTTGAAGTTGCTAGTTATAGTTTCATTTTCTAGTCACCAATTACAATTGCCAATTTCTAGTTGCCAGTTTCCAGTTCCGCAAACCTTGAGATTAGAACACAAGTTGGATGGTGCTACAATTTTCAGAGGTATGCACTTGTATATAATTTATATCATGAGGTTGTTTGCAGGAGATGTACACTTGGATAAAGGAAATTTGTCCAAGCAATGACAAAGGGATCCTAGATCTAACGCATTAAGAGGAATAACACACCCTCCCTAGCAATTAAGACTCTAGGTTTGCATATCAAGTTTGATATTTTTATATTGCTACATCTTAAATAAATATTGTAATTGGGACAATAGTCTTTAGAGTTCTATTACTGTTGACTACTTTTTGATATCAAATGTTTAGTGGCACTTGAATATTGTTAGTATAATAATCATTATGTAAATTCTCATTGTTCAGTACTAATTATGCACTAGTTTGCAAGATAGAATTGATATCCTCTAGGAGATGTTCTTGGTTGTTATCTTTGTCTCAGGCAGGTTACTATGGAGGTCACAACACTATAAAAGTGTTGCTCTTTTATTTGTTCTTGTTTTGTCCTGGGCAGGTTACCACAGAGGAATGGTAACAACACTGGAAAAGTGTTGTTCCTGTTTTCCATTTTTTTATTCTTGTTCCTATTTCCTTATCATAAGAATATTGTTCTCGTATGTTATTTTTTGTTATTGCGCTTGTTTTGGGCAGGTCGCGGATGATAGCTCTAAGAGGGACTGATGTAGCCAAAACTTGAGATTCATTTACAAGATCAAATAAACCATGAAAACATAAGAGAATGGAAAAATAAATATCTTTTATTCCTTCTCCATCCTAACTATTACAATCAAAGTTTAACCCCTTATAACTACTATATGGGATTTTCGAAAACAACTAATTTTAGAAAAACAACTACTTTTTAGAAAAACAACTAAATTTATAAAATTCTCACATGACTCTAAAATTGACCGCTAACTAAGAGATAACTAGCGTGACACTATTTTTCAACTTTATTTTCTGATTAATCTCATAAAATAAGAGATAATTGATAATTGAAAAATTAAAAATTCTCGTAAAAACACTAAAACCCCAATTTGAGGCCTTATATGAAGGAATTTTGCCCCGAAAAAAGTGTCGAAACGATGTCCAATTGAAAATATATGATCGACAAGTAAATGAACTCTTCGAGATGCAACTCCCTGTAAAATTTCATCCCAAACGGATAACCGAGTGAAAATTTATGACCCTCGAAAAATCCCTGAAAATCCCCTGCATCGGGGAGCTATAATGATGGTTGTAGGAGGAAACAGATTAGATGGTCTCTAGTTTGAGACATGGAGTAGACTATTTAGACATGGAATTGTAGACATGAAAATATACATCCATATATTGAAGGTGAATAAGACAAAGTTACAAACCTTTCGAAAAGAAAAAGAAGGATACTTTTGTGATACATAGTATTCCACATGGAGATTGATGAGGAGGAGGAGGTGGCTCCACCAGTGGTGAGGCAAACGGCCCCACCTAGTACCAGTTCACAGGAATCTAGAGTTCATATGGAGTCATCCCTAATGATCTAGTAGAGAGGAGAAACCTCCTAGGACAGTTCATTGGAGATCATACTTTAGAAGATGCAGAGGGAGAAGATGGCTCTAGAGATTGTACAGACTCAGAGGGATTCATGTTTCAGAGAGAGCATCATACTCCAAGATCGATGGATACTTGATGAAATTGGTTTTAACCAAGAATGTAGATACTCAAAGTGATCATGATCTCAGAGAGAATCAGTTGGCTTAGAAGAGAATTCGATTAGAGTTCACCCCAAAAAAAAAAAATGGTGGGAGAGAGACATCTCGGTGAACAAGTCATGATTTGAGGAGGCTTTGAGGAGATGTGAGAAATACTGGGAGGTTACACTTTTTTCAGTAGATATTGCTACAATGACAAAGGAGGCAAACAATCAAGAATACTGGACAACAAGATTTGCTTCAGACACAGGGGGAGTAGCCAGTGAGGCAAATTGGACAACAAGACTTACTCCAATGATAGAGAGAGTTGGCCTCAGAGTTTGAGATGGGGGATCCTGGTCAGATGTACTCTTGGGATTAGAGGTGTGATAGAGATCATATGAGATCTTCCTTAGTCAAGGGAAGTACACAATTGTGATCTTGAGAAGATTCGGTATGGACTCCAAGTCCATGACTACACCTATGATGACAAATGAAGTTAGTGATTCTACTTCAGAATTCATCATTTTTGTATCCCATGATGTACAAGAATTTTATTAATAGTTCCTTGTCCTTTTCTGCAGGCCAGATACTTTCTTTTCACCTCGATCTAGTTTATGGTAGAGTCGAGATACTACCATTGGGTTAAACACCAAAGCATACACAATATTAGTCCTGATTGGATATGATTTGTCTCAGTTGATGAAGTGAGGTTGCAAATATATACAAATTCGGATTAAGCAGGGAGTGCAGTGGACAAATTAAGCACCTCGGGGTGTTGCTTCTACTTGGTATCAATTAGGATTTTTGGGATAAGCTGGAAGCAAGATTCTATAGAACTCGGTACAGCGGAGATAGAGTATGTCACAACCAATGTCGTGAGTCATGAAGTGGTGCAACTTCAAAGAATATTCTTGAGGACTTCATCCAAGACATGGTGTAGAAGGGATTAGTGAAGCTCTGTACTTATCCACAAATGGCTTGATTGCAAATATCCTCCCATACTAACCATGTTGATTTGGCCAAGGATGATGATACACAGGATTATAAATGGGTTAAGCTAGCGATGAGCATTAATATTTCAACTTATGTTGAATCATTCTTCCTAGATTGGTCATGCACAAGGACCTTCGTCATTATGATGAGAATGGTCATTCCTCCATGAGGAGCTCTGGTGGTGGTGAATTGATATGACCAAGGGAGAATGATTCATTCACTCACGAGGCTCTGTTAGTGGTGAATGACCCAGGTATGTTGATAGCATCATGTAGACGTTCTCCCAGATTGGTCATGCATGGGGTTATGCTAGTGTTGATATGACCAAGGGAGAATGATTCACTCACTCACAGGGCTTTGCTAGTGGTGAATGACCTAGGTATGTTGATTTTCTCCAGGTTCGGGTAGACATTCTTCCTAGATTGTTCATGCACAAGGATATGTTAGTGTTCATATGACTAAAGGAGAATGATTCACTCTTCCATGGGGCTTTGCTAGTAGTGAGTGGCCCATATAAGCATCAGGCATACATTATCCCATATTGGTCATGCACGGGGCTATGCTAGTGTTTATATGACCAAGGGTAGTGATTCATTCACTCACGAGGCTCTGCTAGTGGTGAATGGCCTAGGTGTATTCCTTTTCCTGTAAAGGATTGGATGGAATCGATATGATATCACATGCATATTCCAGGATGGAATGCATGTGCGGAGATGGCACATCAACATGACTCATGAAGAAACTTTTTTATGACAGAAGAAATCCAAGTATGAAGAATGCCTCCCTCAATGAGAGGAGTGTTGGAGATTTGCAAATTCATGTATTCATTCTCCACAAGAAAGTATAAGAAGACCCATCTACACCATTACAAAAGCCCCAGGAAGAAGTTTAAAACCCATAAATAAGAAGTTGGCCCCATAGGAAAATAATAAAGTAATTGAATACCTAGAAATAAGAAGTTGGCCCCAGACTGGTGCCCATATTAGTATAAATATAGGAATGACTCATTTCATTTGGACAATCAGACACCTCCTTTTGCAGTGCATACAAGGTAGTTGTAGTGCAGTTTTGGTAGTTTCACTATTTTTGGGTTACTGGTTATCTTGGAGAGTGCGCCACACTTAGAGAAGCTCTTGCTTGGTTATTCTTGGTCATATTATTGAGGAGATAGGTCTTGGTGATGCTAGCCTTGGGGAGGATCTTCTTTGTATGGTATTTTGGCTATTGATGATTATGTACTGGTAATATCTTGGACTAAATTCTTCTAGAGAAAGGTTGTTGGATTTTCTCCCAAGTTTGGGTTTCCCAGGATAAACTCTTGTGTTCTTGTGTTTACTGTGCATGGTTAATATTTCTAGATCTTGTTATTTTCATTTCATTTTTATAGTTGATATTTTCAGTGTATAGTTATTCTATGATAACTGATGTATGAAAGTGAATCTTGTTATTAATCATAAGGAAATAACTATCAGATTTGAGAATCATAAAACACCAATAGTTTGGAGAAGGATTTAAAGTATATAATAGTTATATTAGAAATATGTATTGTTTTTGTGTAATCTCTAAATTTTCTGATTGTAATCATTGCTATCCTCGACACATCAATTAATGAATATATGCTTCTAGTTTGGTTAAAAAAAACAAGTTTGTCTAACTAGTCGAAAGATGTTTGACAATAAAATTATCCCGACTTACATTTTCTTTGTACTTAGCACTAAAAATTAGTCCAAACAATGAAGAACTTAATTTCCCACTAAGTCATTTTATTGTAGATAATGGTGATGTGTATTTTATTGAGATAAAGCTAATTATGTTGAAAAATGAACATCAAAACTAAATTTGGTTATGTCTTCATTTATCTTTATAAAAAGATAAAGGAAAACTAAGATGAACTACATTTATCCTCACTATAGATTTCTATATAGAAGTTTGGTTGTGCCCTAATTTTGGATCATCTTTATAAAAAAATAAAACTAAGATGAACTTTCTATATACATTTATTCTTTTATCTTTCCTTTTTGTATTTTACCTCTATATAGAGAAGTTTGGTTGTGCCTTAATTTGGTGAAGGTGGTTGCAGACTATGATTATTGCAAGCATGAGGATTGGGATTATGGGTGAATAGGTGTTAATCACACCTTCGGCTCCTACCCCCACCTTCATGAAGGGGTTTGGCTTGTTATGATGTAATTAACCCAAATAGTATAAGAATAGAAATACTAAGGAGTATTATGTCTTGGGAATTATAAAATGTGAACAAATAACAATGCCACTTTGAGGATTCAACCTCCTTTACACCTTGTGTTTAAAAATGATTCTCGATGATTCTTAGAATTAGATCTCCTTGGTGTATATAAGAGCAAAGAGTACAATTAAAAATAATGATCCTATCAATACTGAAAACAATAACAATGCAATGGCTCGGGACCTAGGGACTTTACATGCCCTGTCCCTTAAAACAAGTATTGCCCTCAATGTTTGAGTGCGTGCAAATATTTTTTTTTGAAGAAATCATCCTTCTAAGTTGCATCTTTTGTTGGAAAGTAATTCGAATTGAGAAGAAATTCCATAATTTCCCTTGACATGTTCTTTCACTTGATAGGTTCTCCCACTTTTCTTTCTCCTATAAAGACAATCTTGTTTCTCCCCATGATAATGGTCTTTTTTCAAGAACTTATCCTTAAATGGTACCAAATTAGTACCTATATATTCTCCTTTGATTCCTCCATCTAACTCTTTTGAATAACCACAATCTAAGCTTCCAATCAAAATTTATGATACTTTTAAGTTAACATACCTTGTAAAGCCATGATTTGGGGTTGGCTCTACTGGCCAAGTTTGCACCTATTACAACTTTTCCATTTCTACTCTTTTGTTGATAAATGTTTTACAGGATGTATTCTAATAAGTCCTCTTTAGGATCCCTTTGATTCCGTGTGATTTGTGTTATAATTATTAATCCTTAAAATTGAATCACAAACAATATATCATACATTCACAATACTTCATTCAATATCAAGACCCTTGAGGTAGGGCAACACCATACAATGATCCTTTTATGGAAGTATTAACTCATGTTCACTTTCCTCTTTGAGGGAGAAACCTCCCAATGAGATATGATCCAATACAACAATCGTCCAATACATGATTCATAAGGGAAAAACCATTCTTATTTATAGCTACCTAGAAAAGCCTAATTATAACCAAATGATTATTAAAATTGATCGGAAAATCCACATTAGCCATCTTTAATTTGTCAACATTTCAGATCATTAATTGGATCCATCCTTAAGACATTTAGTTAATGTAGACACTTAGGAGTTAGTTAAGATCAAATTGATCAATGTAGTCATAAAGATCAAGGAGAATATGAACCGTTGGATCACACTGTGTCGGGAACATATCTTGACCATCAGATTACCTAACTACAAATGCATACTGATGCATACTAAAGAAACACACTTTTACCTAATTACACATTAGACCAAGTTGATCTTAACTAACTCCTAAGTGTCTAAATATCCTAACAATCAAGAAGGAGAAGAGGGTGACCTTGTAGATAAATATGGAAAAAGAGCAGAGAATAGATAACCCTTGAAAGCTACTAACGTCGGTTAAAATGAAAAAAAACTCAAAAATATAATAAAAAAGAAAAATTAAAGCTACAACTATAGTATAATGTTGTCATAAACATAATGTAATCAAAGTTCATAATATGAATATTAGGTCATAATAAACATGGAAGAAAATAGTATTATTAGATTACATTAAACATAGAATATTGATTATAGGTTAACAAAATATTATGTTATAGCATATTAGGTTATAGTCTTATTAAGTAATCAATATTAAGTTATAGTCTTATTAAGTTATTAATACTAGGTTATAGTCTTATTAAGTTATTCATATTAGGATATTAATATAGTACATAAGGGTTATTATTAAAAGGATAAACCAAAGAGAGCATAAAATAGGAAAAAATGAATAAAGGAATAAAAATAGTAAATAGAAGACTAAAAACTAAATAAATATAGGTTGAAATATCTAACTGTATAAGGGAACTCATAGATAAAGGAGGAAAATAATAAGTGGTAAAAAGAGAACTAAGAAAGGTGTAAGAACAAACAAGAAATTAGAAAAATAGAATTAATATTTTTTTTTATCTAGTGGAATTGACAACGAGGTTGGGCTCGTACTTGCGTGATATAGGGTTGATTCCGACCACTACCACTATAAACTCTAGGCATTGTGGCACACAAGGTAAGTCGAGGTTTGAACCAATTACCTCGCATAACAAAGTGCCTTAACAATGCACTCCATTTCCAACTGATCTACACCCCATGGACACAATTAAAGTATATTAAACATATTGTAATGATATTAATATCAGGTTATACTTATTATAGAAATATAGTAATATAGGGGAAGAATAATGATAATTAAGGGGTTGAAATATAGCCAAACATAAGGGAGACCAAAACAAAGAAAGGGAACATAGAT
Source organism: Picea sitchensis (assembly GCA_010110895.2). NCBI lineage: Eukaryota > Viridiplantae > Streptophyta > Pinopsida > Pinales > Pinaceae > Picea > Picea sitchensis. Next base: position 145,097 of record SNQJ01S0030072.1, read on the forward strand.
AAGGTTACAAAGAAAAAGAAAAGGAAAAACAAGCAGACGAAAAACTTAAGAACTAAAGGCAATGAAAAGACAAAGAAAAAATATGGACTGAATAAGAGAACAACTAAACAAAAAAGGAAAGAAACAAATAAGAGACCTAAAATCTAAAAGATAACTACCTAGTGGACCTTTTATAATGAGGCCATATTACACTTATTCAAGGATAACTACTTAATAGGCTGTATTTAATAATAACAAAGATAGTGGACCCTGTCCATCTAACATTAAATTGCCACCATACCTACACTACTATTAATTCCGATGAGCCCTTTGATCCACATTACACACCCAGGGAGGACCCCACCACTCCATCCCTCTTTTAGAATTGATACTCTCAATGCTTGCAATTATGATGTACAACCATAAACTAGAGTCTCATGTATGGGTGTTGGATACATTGTTGGAGTATTACAAGAAACCAGGGTCCCATGTATAAATGTTGGCCGCAATGTTGAAGGAGTCCCATAAGCTTGATCGTGAGACAGGGTGCCATGTACAAGTGCTAGCCATAATGCTAAAGCAGTCCAAGAAGATTGTTCACAAGCTCAAGTCTAATGTCTAAGTTCCCATGATGACTACCAACTGAGGACACTTGAGCTTGATGAATGGTTTAGTATTGTGCTCCAAATCCCCCCCTTAGTCATGTGGATCCAAATAAATAGATCCATCCATGGTAAGAATATCCTTTGCATAGACATAAAAGGGTGGCTCTAGAAGGGACACTACTACCATAAAAGAGTCATACTGGAAACTGGTAGGAACCACTTTCTCATGTCTTCCCTTAATGATGTTTTCTTCATATGGTGAGGTAGAGTCATCAAAGAGAATTTGGAAGTAGTTGTCTTCCCAAAATTACAACTATTCATATCCCATTCTTCGTAGGATTCTTCTAAATTGTGCCATGCATATATTTTTTCACACCTTTCTTTGATCAATTTAAAAATCCATTATAGTTCCATCCTATGTTTCTGACATGGTTATGAGGTCACGAACTTGAAATGACCTTGACTTCCTTAGTATTGATCAAAATTCCTATTATGACCCCAACCTGAAAATGGCATAACCACTCTATGTATAATGACATTGATCATGCTATAATTAGGTTCATAAATAGAGAGATAATCACATGGCAATAATTTCAAATTGAAATGAGTGTAACATCCATGATACTTCTCTAAATATATATTATGAACCCAATTTTGAAATTTCACAAATACTCTATTTCTATTGGCACTGGTTTTTAACTGCAATCTAAGTGCTCTATCAAAATATATCCACTCTACAATACTCACGATTGTCAGTAAAAAACCCCTGAAAATAATTGATTTTTAAATTAACAATATGTTCACTTATTGAATTTGATTTGAATGTTTTTTTTTTAAATTGGGAATTATTCTAGAGGAATTCAGATTTGCAATTTGTTTCTTTAGATTCTGTACATAAATGTTCAAAAATAGATCCGAGTGTCATGGCCTTGTTTTTCCTCTTAGAAAAAGACAAATTCTTCTCCTTGTGCCCAAGAAAGAGATTTGATACCAATTGTTATGATCCTTAACCCTTAAAATTGAATCACAAACAATATATAACAAATTCTCAATACTTCACTCAATATCAAGACCCTTGAGGTGGGGCAACACCATACAATGATCCTTTGATGGAAGGATCAACTCTTGTTCACTTGTCTCTTTAACGGGGAAATATCCAAATGAACCAAGTTTTAAAACAATAATATTCCAATACATGATTCATAAGGGGGACTCAATTTTTATTTATAGCTAGCTATAAAATCCTAATTATAACCAAATCCTAACTACTAGTGCACCTTCTTTAACAAGGTTGTATACATTTATTCAAGTCTAAGTGCCTAGAGGGCCTTATTTCATAATAACAAACATAGTGGGCCCAATCCAACTTACATTAAATGGCCACTATAACTACACTATTATTAACTCTAGTGGGCCCTTTGGTCCCCATTACACCCCTAGGGAGCCTCCCACCAATTTGTATGTATACATTTATTCAAGGTTAAGTATCTATTGGGCCTTATTTAACAATAACAAACATAGTGGACCTAGTCCGACTTACATTAAACAACCACCATAGCTACACTATTATAAACTCTAATGGGTCCTTTGGCCCCCATTACACCCCTAGGGAGGTTCCCACCAATTTGGACCTTCAAAGAGAAAGTTATGGTGGAATTATTGGGATAGATTGTTTTTACCTATTTTAGAAGATTGAATTATGGCTTGTCGCTCTCCACTTGTAGTACTGAATGATGTGAAATTTGGACATTTACTATCACTCTTTGTCCTCTTTCCAATGACACTTGTCTTACTTTATTTAAATTTGATTGTCTTCTTTTATGCTCCAATAATTAAGTCAAGCCTCAAAATCTTTAACCCAATCCCTTTTAAGTATGTGCTGGCTAATGCTTATACTAGAAGTAATAACATTAAATTTATCCATATTCAACTTGAACAATTTATGTTTATTAATGAAAAAGATAAAAATTTCAACATAATAATACTTTGATAATAGAGATTTATAATCTCATTAGTTCAAAATGTAAAAACAAACTAAGGCAACTCTCTATATAATGCACAACTCCAATGCATGGAACAATATTTCTTAATGCACTTGAAGATTCTACATTAGTTCTATTTAAGTGAATCAAAGGATTTGGGTTGGTCTTTAAATTGAAGTATGAGAATGATTTGGTGACTAAAACTTCCCATGTGAATGCAAGATTTCCAAACAAGCATAAGACTAGGCATTGATTTGAAAAACACAAGTGGAGTTTTCTTCTATTAATGAGTTTATTTGTGTCATGTCAATTAATCTAGTAGTGCAAAAGCTATTAATTTTCCACTATTAAAAGTATATTTTGTTTTTTTTAATACATAAAAAAATAACATTTTTTTTTTAATTCAAAATATAAAATAAATATAAAATAAATCAATTTTAATAAAAATAATAATATTAAAAAAATCCATTTTAATTTTTAATATATTTTTAAAAATTATATCAAATTTTTTTTTTTATACTTTTAATATTTAATAAATCCAAAATAATAATAAATATATAAATCCAAATAATAATAAATATATAAATCCAAATCTCTACCTTGCAATCAATGTACTCAATGTGTTTGAAATTACAATTCTATAGAGATCAATAAATATATAAATCCAAATCTCGACCTTGCACTCAATGTGTTTGAAATTACAATTCTACAATGATTATAGATTTTTTATTCTCCCCTTACTTATGGCAAGCTTGTACAACTCATCAAAGGTATGGGTCCATTTAATACAAGCAAACAATAATAATGTACACATGCATTGTTTTGAGGAAGATGTATGCAAACCAAAGTAGTAAGATGTTTGTCTAACCTAGAGTTAGAGTTAGCTTATGACCCTCTAGAGCTAGTCCCTTCAACTTTCCAACTATTATTTGCCATCATCGGGATATTTTCAAAGGACTAATAAAAACTTCCTCAAAGCTAGTGGCTCCACCTCCATTTAATAAGCATACAATAGTAATGTACACAAGCATTCTTGTGATAAAAGTATATGACAATCATATTCAGATATTTGTCTAACTTATGGTGAACTTATGGCCCTGTGGAGTTAGTCCCTTTGACTTTCCAACTATTATGTGGATATTTAACGCAAAATCCCCAACATTGGGATATTTTTAAGGGATTTAGCTAGCAAGGTCCCATCATTTGGATATTTTCAATGGACAAAGAAAACACTTCATCAAAGGTAATGGGTCCATTTGATACAGATAGACACTTTTGTGATGAAGATGTATGCAAACCATGTTTGTCTAACCTAAAGTGAACTGAACTTGTAGCCCTCTAGAGATAGTCCCTTTGGATTTCCAACTATTATGTGGACCTTTAATGTTTTAATTCACTATCATTGTTTGAAAAAAGTTAATGGCAAGGTCCCATCATTTGGATATTTTTAAGAGACCACCCCATCATTTGGATATTTTCAAGAGACCCAGCAACCCCATCATTTGGATATTTTCAAGAGACCCAAAAGAAAAGCAATAAATAAATAAATAAATAAATAAATAAATAAATAAATAACAAATAACATATATACATATATATATATATATATATATATATATATATATATATATATATATATATATATATAATCAGAAGGGTTATTTAGCAGAAATGCAAGCTACACTTCTTCTAAGCATGTTCTTGTGGATGGAAAGTAGTTTTCATTTGGTTGGCCTATTCATGTATTCACTATCTATATTTCATAGATACATAAATAATTAATTTTTTAAATGTATATTTCATTTGTATTATTTGTGGTCTTTTTTAAAATATAGATTTTATGTGGTTTATGTGGAATTTTGTAAAAACAAGATTATGGATTTTAATAAAATTATATTTGTATCTTTTAAAAAATTTAAATAAATTATAATAATAGTTATTATTAAAATGGTTTTGATAATAATAAGTAAATATTTAAATTTAAAATTAAATTGAAAGTTTAAAAATTAGTATGGATTTATCTTAACCATAAATATAGTAAGCATAAAAAAACCAAAACATAAACTTTGGGAGGCTTAAAAAATCAAGGTTAAAATGAATGTGTTCATATATAATAGTTTTTTTTTTTTACCATCATATTTATGTCAACTAACACGATTGTATACAACGGTAGTGCCTCTCATACTAACATAATGGTGGTTGTAAAATGAAAATATGTTAATAAACAATCAAATGCATCGTATCTATTGGTAGTATCTATTTTGCCAAAGTTGCCTAAGACTTGCTCTTTGTTCCAACTCCCATAAACAACTTATAATGTATTATAACTTATTTATATAGATCATTCTACAAGAAGCCAAAAATATTTGGAAAATTTTTGAGCTTATGAAAAAATATAGCAAATTTTCACTTTATCAACTAACAAATCCTTATTGCCCGCACAGGTGTAGACGGATTGGCAAGTGCCGTGTAAATGGAAGGAAATTTGTAAAATGAAGTCTCATGTTCGATTCTCACCAGGATTTACTCGTGCGCCATTCTTGCGGGCTGGGTGGTTTCACCTGGGGTTATAGTGGGAAATTTGTAAAATGAAGTCTCATGTTCGATTCTCACCAAAATTTACTCGTGCGCCATTCTTGCGGGCTGGGTGGTTGCACCTGGGGTTATAGTAGTAGCAGATGGGGATCGACCCCGTGTCACGCGAGTACAGAACCGCGAGTTGCCGATTCCCCCAGTAAAAAAAAAAAAAAAAACTAACAAATCCTTATTAACACATAATCTAATTTTTTATCCACTATATTTTAGTCAATGTTTTTACTATTATCAAATGTGAAAATTAGAATATAACTTTAAAGTTTTCTAATGGGTCAAACCTATGAATTGAAACTTGTCATAGACAATACTATTTCATTAAGTGCATAATGAAAAGGTACAAGTGCATAAAGTGAGACATGGATAGCCTTGGTACAACCTCTCAACTCTAAGCAAAAGAAATCAAACTGTCAACCTTTAACCAAGGTACACTAGATAGAGACCAATTTGTCTACATCTCTTTATTGCACTAAGAGACCATATTATTTAGAGTATGCAAAACTATTTTTTCTTAATAATTGTGTTAAAATTTGTAAGCTTGTGGAAATGTAAAATATTATGTTTCCATGTCAAAAAATGAATTTTCCATCTAAGTTATGTTTATTAAACTATTTTATAACTTCAAGTAGAGTATCTAGTAATACCTAACTAATTGGCGTATGTTTAATTATGAAAAGGGTGAATTAGTTATTATACTTGATTTAAATTTTAATGTATAGTGTTTTTATTTTAAAATGATTTTTTCTCTATTAATAAATAGATTTAACACATATATAACAAACCAAATTAATTTGAGTAAACATTAATAAAATATTTTATAACATATATATAATAAATCAAATTAATTTGAGTGAGCATTAATAAAATAATTTAGTTTTTTGTAAAATAATTAACAATTTTTAACAATAAAATCAATATAACATACATATAAATATTTATTTTATAACTAATACTTTAAACTAAAGTTCTTGTTTTGAGTAGAAATTTCATCTTTTTCTATCAATTAAATAAAGAAAAGAAAAAAATGAATTTTTTTTGTTTTAAGTTCAATAAGAATTATTTTGAATTGTTGGAATTGTATATATCAATCATTAATATTGCAAAATCATGTTAATATAGAAATATTAATCATGTTAATATAAAAATATTGAAAGACATTGAATCCATCTTTACATTAAAAACAACCATCTAAACAATTCAAAATTACAATTTAAACAAAATTTCTATAACCAGATTTTTATGATAAAACATAAACATTATAAAATATTTAGCGACTTCCTTATTATTTAAAATGATATTGAACAAAATGCTTTTACAAAATTTGAGATTTGTGAAAGCAAACTTCAATTATTATCTAATAAAGATTATATTTCAACTGGTTTTCTATTATATTTCAACTGATTTTCTTTTCTGTTTTTCTTTATTAAAAATGTGTTTACTCCAACAATTTTCCACTATCAAAATGGCCTATGGGAAACTGAATGCAACATCTAAGGTTGGAAGAGCTTACAATTCCCTTGCCTGGCATTAAATCTAGTAAAGGAATTTTTTTAAAGGTTTGTATCTCTTTTTTATGGATTTTTTTTAATTATTTATGGTTGGATAATATTTTTTTTAATTATTAAAATAATTCTCTTTTATTAATATAAAATTAAGATTTATAAAAAAAATTAAAATTAAAATAATACAAATTACACATAAAAAAAATATTTATTAAATAATTTTTATTTATTAATATAAAATTAAGATTTATAAAAAAACATTTTTTAAAACTAAAATAATACAAGTTATCTATTAAATTTTTTTTATTAATGTTAATAAATATCTTCTTTTGATTTCTCTATTTTCATATTATTAAGAATAAGAAACCACTTTAAAAGTATATATAAATCAAATCTTTATTTTGCCTTAAAAGAATTTTGGGTATTAATATTAAAATATACTTACTTTTTACATAACTTTTTTTGTTTTTTTAATAAAATGAATTTATATTAGATTTTTTTTTAATAAATCTAGTCCTTTAAAAATAAATGATAAATAAATATAAATACAATTTATGAAAATATTTATTAAATTATTAAGTATAACATTCCATATCATGAAAATTAAATTTGCTATTTTTAAAATTTATTTAAAAAAATTAATAAATATGAAAACAACACGTCAAAATATTTGACATTACTGGTACTACCATAATCATAATTTGCTATATAATTGAGAAAAAATAAAAATTACTAATCATTTTAATTAACATTACCCTTTTAAATATAAANATTTTTTTTATATAATAGATTTTTTTTTAATAAATCTAGTCATTTAAAAATAAATGATAAATAAATATAAATACAATTTATGAAAATATTTATTAAATTATTAAGTATAACATTCCATATCATGAAAATTAAATTTGCTATTTTTAAAATTCATTTAAAAAAATTAATAAATATGAAAACAACACGTCAAAATATTTGACATTACTGGTACTACCATAATCATAATTTGCTATATAATTGAGAAAAAATAAAAATTACTAATCATTTTAATTAACATTATCCTTTTAAATATAAAATTTAAATAATAAAAAAACAAATTATAAATTAATATTAATATAAAAAAATAAACCTAGAAATTATAAATTAATGTTAATATAAAAAATAAACCTACCAAATTGAGAGGCCAATTTGCCACTTGCCATGATCATGATTTGGAAATCTTAAGTAATTGTTTTGTAGTCCACTTGGGGCTTAGTGTTAGAATGGTATAGGTTGTGAGAAAAGTTTTTTTTTTCAATCCACTTGGTACTTGATGTTAAATTAGAACAAGTTGTTAGTAAGAAGTTTGTTTTTATTCTCTACTTGCTACTTCATGTTAAAGTGAGGCAGGTTGTTGAGTGAAAAATTTGTTTTGCAAGAAATAATTATGAAATTTTATAACCCTAATAAGTTTTATAGTTATAAAATTTTATAATATTAATAAACAAATTTATTTTATATTAAATTTTTTCAATATATATTAATTGAATTCATAGTAATATATTTCCTTTTCACATTAAACATGACCACATATCTATGTTGATTTATTTTTTATCATTAGTTTTCTCTGTTGTTTTTTAAGTCACTGGAATGTGATTGGGGTGTGGATTTTTTAAGGATTTTATTAAAGTTATGACAAAGGTATTCCACCTGCTACTGGAATCTATCTCATGAATTGCAATTTGCAACTAGAAAAGAAAGAAAAAGTAACATACACCAGCAGATTGCAACCAAATATTTTGCCAAAATTCCATTCAGCCATGTATGTATCATGTAAAAAAATGCATATCACATTTAAAAAAAACACAGTTTTGACAAAACTGGCATAAAAATTGACACAACCATGCATAATTGCAGATCGATTTCACAACACAATGCACACAAGTTATAGAAAATCCAAATAGCAGAGGGCGCACAAGTTATAGAGAATCCAAATAGCACAATGCACACCGGTAATAAGATTTCAGAATCTTGGTCTCTGTAATGCATTACAAAACAGAAATGTTGCTCGCCACCATGAAGAGAGTGGGTTTGGTCTTGTGGAAAACTATGCCATGTTTGCTGCATTAGGTCTCTGTGGACCTCTCAGGCCCTGGTAAGAATGTGGGTGCCTGGTAAACACATGGAGTTAGAGGTTTAGGCCCTGGGCTTCGCCAGCTCAAAATCCATGAAGAGACTAGCTCCACTTTGGACCCAACTTCAATTGAGGGTATTCTTCATTTGTAAAATTGGGCATTTAATCAGATGAAGTCATTTATAGGCCTCTAGCTGGCACTGGCATAAGCAGTGGCAGGAGCACCAGTACTAGTCCTGAAAGAAAACTGGACAACGGATTTATTCATGTCTCTGAAGCTCCCATATGATGAGGCCTCAATGAATCAATCATATATAAATATATATGTCAGAATTGAAAGAAAAACAGAGAATGCAGCCTAGCCAGTGCCATTCTCTCCATTATATGTACAAGACTCAATAACTAGAAAGAAAGACTGGTAATGCTACTACTAGTACTTGCACTGAAATAGTAATACTAATGAGTTCCCTACTCACTCCCCTACTCACTCTTCCATGCATACAGCAACAAAGAGAAGCCAGATGGGCTACCAGTTTCAGTCTCCATGCTTGCCCATTGCAATACTGACGAGCTTGAGTTCGAAGAGGAAGAGGAGGAGGAGCTGCTCTTGAAGAAGGTCTTATCATGGCCTCTGATATTGAATGCAGATGGAGGAGGCCACTGCAACACAGATGGTGGCAGAGGTTGGCAGGGGACAGCAGCAGCATTATCAGATCTTCGTGCACTGTTTGGTATCCGATCGCCCGAAGTCTGGAACATGAAGACAGCATGGCCATTGGTGGGATTGAAGAGCCAATTGTGCACATCCCAGAAGATTTGTATTGAGGTTCCATCAACCTCAATTGTCTGATTGCCCCTGAACTTCCACATCAGGTGTTTGACCTGCAACACCACCTGCTTGTCAACTCTCACATACAATCTTGGCTCCTTGGATCCCCCTGTGTGGCATTCAATCACAATGTCATGAGTCCTTCCACTTTCACCAAATTGTGCCTTTGTTGTGTAATATCTCTTCCCAAATACATGCTCTCTTCTAGACAGCAATGTGGGCTCAGTGAATGCCATCCTTGCATGGGTTTTCTTGTAGGCCTCCTCCTGCATATCTCCCAATAGCAGTACTATCTCCTCCTCACATATCAGGGCCACGTAGAAGCCTTCCTGTGGCTCAGGCCCGCACACATATTTAGCATTACTCACATCCCAGAACACATCCATCTTCTTCCCTTTGACATCAAAGCTCTTGGATCCGTGCTTCTTCCAGAAGGACCATGGCTTCATATCAACCTTGCACATATAATGACAACTTGGGTCATTGACATGGACACTGAGGCCATGGCCCATGAGATTCTTGCACCATGTTATAGTCACAAATTTGCAGATTCCTGCAAGTTTGGTCTGATACAGACAAGTTATCAGGTTCTG
>SNQJ01S0030073.1:12517-28174 GCA_010110895.2 Picea sitchensis
GTTCCAGAGGGAGTCAAGAAGCAGAAGGAAGAAGATCATGCTCCTACAAAAGGTAATAATCATTCTCTGGTTTCAATTAATTCCTCATCTGATTCATGGATTATAGATTCTGGCGCATCACATCATATGCCAACGAAAGAGGAAGTTTTCTCTTCTTTGAGTCCATGCTCAAGACCCCCTATTCTCATGGGGGATGATACTCTAGTAGCAGTAGCAGGAGAAGGGAGAGTGGAACTCCATAATGGTATTTTTGAGAATGTTTTACATGGTCCAAATATTTCTATGAATCTTCTCTCAGTTTATTAGATCACTCAAAAAGGTAAAAGGGTTGAATTTACATTAGATTCGGGTTCAGTAATTGACATGCATGACAATTCCATCATTGCAATTGGTGAGGTGGATCACAAGTCAAGGTTGTATAAATTCACTAAGTTTTCTGACGATGACTCCTCTATTCTACTTACACATAAGGAGAATACTTTGCATGCACCTCCATTGCAACATGCATATACTCTTGTGCTTCCATCAGTTTCAGACATCATAGATGATTCCATACACTCAAATTCTATACATTGAAATAAGCAAGCAGTACAACCAGATAAGAATCTAGCGCTGAAGCTTCAGCAGATGCCCAAGAAGGAATAATTCACACTTCAAGTGGTAGGTATCCTTACAGGGAATCCATTGGATTCAAGGAGGTCTCAATCTCAACATGAGGAGCCTTCTCATGTACTTTCAACTTCAAAACCTGCGATGCCCATGCATTGCTATATGGTTCAATCTACTGATCCACAAACCTACAATAAGGTTGTGGGCAATCCATTATGGAAAGAATACATGAAGGAGGAGCATGACTCTCTCCCAGAGAATTAGACTTGGAATTTGGTTCCACTTCCACCAGAAATGAATATTTTTAGGTGCAGGTGGGTCCACAGGATCAAGAGGTACAAGGCCAGACCAGTTTCCAAAGGACTTCATCAGATCCATAAAGATTTCTACATCTTCATGAAGACTTTCAGTGAGCAGAAGTTTCAAACTTTGCGGGATCGTCTTGTAGTGAAGAACACAATTGCCTAACAGTTGCCATTTTCTTCTTTTGATACATTATCTTTTGAGGGGGGGTTTTGTTCCCATGTGGTTTTCCCTCTTTCCTTGTTTTTATTCAGTGTTCATTAGTTGCATTGTACATGAGTACCTAAAATGGCATAGTAGCCGAGACTAATTTTTTACTCCATAGTGATTTTCAGGGGGGGTGTTGGAGAAATTTCTATTTTCAACACACTAGTTCAGTGGGAGTTAACTGACTAGTTCTATTTTATACTTTTTAATCTTAGACCATCACTATTATGCATGCATTCCTAATTATAGGATGTCATTGCCTATATGAGTGAATATCACTCACTCATTGATTAGATCATAATATACATTGATTCTCATTCTTCATTATGTATCTCTCTTCCTTTTCTTGATAAGCTTTGTTTGTGTATGCTTTAGCTAGGTCTCCTGTGCAGGTTTCCATGAAACACTGACAAATCATATGAGCATATAGTTTCAACTCCGTTAATTTTTTCAATTAGTACAATTAGGCATGTTATATTTGATGCATCTGTTTCTATGATATAGTTTGCTTCTCCAGTGGGTAGGGATAATGGTGGAAGAATTTGGACCTTGTATTTAATCCTCCTAACAACTTTAGTCATTGCATCATTCCAAGATGGAGGATTCTTTTTCACTCTCTGTTGCAGAATAAAAATATCATTTGCCTACCCTTTGTAGAATGGACATATATAGTTGAGGCTGCCTAGGAATCTCTGTAGTTGTATTTTGTCATGAATAATGTCAGGAAATTTTGTAAGGATTTCAAAATATGGTCTTGGACAATTACCTGGCGTTTTGCTATCCTGAAACCGAGAAATTTGATCTCAGTTTTCTTGATTTCCATTTTGGTCTTGGATAAAACCATACCATTGTAGGGACCGTAAAATAAAAAATTTGATATAATTTAAGATATAGTTCCTTTCAATTTACATAAATAATTCAATCACCATCATATAAGCAAAATATTAACCAGAGATTAAAATCTATCTACAACATGAAAAAAATCAGCCAGTCATAATTAAAAATACCTTCTTCTGATGCCAAATCCCTTTGCTTGGGTTGGTCCAATGCTGAAGTTGAAACTGTGTCAAAAACTGCCCGAAACCGTGTTTCGTCCCTGCCATCTAGGAGTAGCCTATCTGGCTCCCTAGCTCCAGGATACCGTAAGGATATCCTGGCCCCCGTGCCCAAAATCCCCAGCAAACCGGTGCCCCCTGCTTCTGGTTCACCAAAAACCCATAAAACAAACTCCCCACACCAGAAAAAATAAGCACCTCAAACATACAGTCTTCCCCCTTTCCAATAACTCTTCCTCTCCCAAAAAAAATCCTCCTCCTTCTCGTAAGACTCCTCCCGTCATATGCCCCCCTCACTGACTCTCTTCCCCCGTTCATTAATATCTTATCCTTATATTTAATGTCTTATCCCCTTATTAATATCTTATACTTATATTTAATGTCTTATCCCCTCCCGCATAAATTAAAATTAAAATTATTAACCCTCTTAAATTTATTACCCATGTCATTGAATGTGATAGGTAATTAATTAATTAATTAATCAAAATTTATAACAATTAATTAATTAATAAATATTTAATTAATATTATTATGCCAATCTTTGTTTAATTAAAACCATGTTAGGACAATTAATAACCTAATTAATTTTACTTAATAATCCCTAAGCATATATTCAACTANTACCCATGTCATTGAATGTGATAGGTAATTAATTAATTAATTAATCAAAAGTTATAACAATTAATTAATTAATAAATAATTAATTAATATTTTTATGCCAATCTTTGTTTAATTAAAACCATGTTAGGACAATTAATTACCTAATTAATTTTACCTAATAATCCCTAAGCATATATTCAACTAGGGTTGTTACAACCATGCATGAACGCTAGATCATAAAAATGTTGCAAGTGTTTGAGGTGTTCTTGGATATTCTTTGAACATACTAGGATATCATCAATATAAATAATTAGCCATAGATACTCCCTGAATATGTCTTCCATCTCTTTTGGAATTTGCTAGGAGTATTCTTTAAGCCAAAAGGCATTACTTTCCACTGATAATGACCATGGGGTACAAAAAATGTAGCTTTATGTCTATCCTCTTGGACTATACATATTTGATAGAATCATGATTTTAAATCAAATTTACTAAATACAATCTTCCCTTTCATTCTTTGTAATAATGAGATTTTATTTGGAAGAGGATACCTGGTGTTATGAAGAACTTTGTTTAGTGGTTTGAAGTTGACTACCAACCTCATATTTCCTCTTTTTTTCTTAGAGTGCTTGTTGACATAAAAACCTTTGCAAGCCAATTCACTCTTTGATGGCTATATCAATCCCTTTTGTAGGAGATCATTAATTTCTTGTTGGCAAGTATGGATCTATGTCAGACTCATCAAGGCTACTGATGCCTTTTGTGGAGTAATTTTGACCAAGGGATTATATGGAAGGGACACAAAATATTTCTCCTTGTGCCATAAGGCATTAGGGGATTCTGAAGTGAAATCTGTGATGAGTTTTTCAGAAATGTCTTTCAATATTTTTTCTCCATGTATCTGTGCATAACAAATGCTCCTTTCCATTTTGTATAAGTCTCTTGACGATGGGGCTTGTTCAGATACCTCTTGTTGTTATTTTTCTCTACTTCTAGATTTGCCTTCAGTAAACAAAGATGTTTGGATCTTTGTCCAATTTAAATAGGATTCAAACACATTTTCTTTTTTGTTTATTGTCATAGGATCTATAAGTTCAAGGAATTCTGCACCTAACACACAATCATCATTAATCTAGTTCACACAGTGGAAAGAAAGCTTGAAAGACTACTTACCAATTTTTAATGGGAAGTTTTCCACTTGGCCTTATATGGGTACTTTTGAACCATCTATGGCCTTTCATGTCATGGTAGGTATTTCCCAATAGAATTATGGAATTACATTATTTCTTAGTAAATTTAGCTGACAACCAGAATCAACTAAGCAATCTACCTCATATGGTTTTGTCTCAGGTGGAAAAAATTCGATCTTCATGTAGAACTTAGTTCCTCCAAATGATAGTAATGTAGGACTTGGATTTAACTCTTTTGGAGAACTGGGTTTTGAATCTTCTTTTTCAGAAGAACTAGAAGATTGTTTACAAGAATCATCATACCTTTTTATCCTCTTTTCACCATATTTATTTTTCCTATATCCCTTTGGTGCAGTGAATACATCTTCATACACTCTAGATAATTCTTCTTCTGATGAATTATTTCTCTCACTTCTTATTTCTTCAATGGAGAGCTTGATTTTCTTAATGTGAGTATTTTTCAACATTTGTTGCCGCTCTTTCAATTGGAGTTTTAACAACTTTTCTCTATCTTTTCTAAAAATTTGTCTGTCTTTGTGTTGATCTGAAAAATGAAAATATGAGTCTGTTGGGGAATATTTACTAGATGATGGATTACCGGATATGAATTTAACTGGATATTTACTAGGAGTAGCAACATACCTTAGTAGATCAACCTTTTCTTTTCTTAGATTTTCTCTGATAGTATATTTCCAAGTTGGGGTAATTTCAAGAAATCAATCAATATCTTGGATTATCTTTTCAAGATCTGGTTTTTGTAGACTTGAGAACATGCAAAAATCAAAAGTGGGTTTCTCACACTTCCAATTTAGTGTCTCTGAAGCACTAAATTCAGAGGAAGAGGAGAGAGAATCTGAATCATCTCCTGAAAATTCAGAAGGATCTAGAAAAATTACATTTCCATCAACTTCTTCATTAGGAGCACAATAAAATAAATCCCATCACTTGGGATTAAGCTCCTCTGCAAAGAGTGCAGACAATTTTGGCTTGTTTTTCTTTCTGGGACATTGATGTGCCCAATGGCCTTTCTGCTTACAATTGAAGGAAGTTGAGTCCTTGTTAGTATTTTGTCTTTTCTTAAGATACATTTTTTTTTATAAGATTTGTATTTGTGCTTCTTTTTCTTGGGCCAAGGATGATCATGATTGAATTTGGACCCGAAATAATAAAATTTCTTTCCTTTGGATTTGCAGGAGCAATGTGTCTTTTCAGACTGATGTGCTTGATTATGAGCACCACATCCCCATTCTTGCATCAGACCTACATATTTACATAAACAAGAGGTGAACATATTATCAAATATCTTAAAATCTTTTGTTACCCTTTTTGCTAGAAAATGTTCTTGAATTACAATTTTGATATGATGATCTGCCATTGCTAAAGAAATACCTTCTAGAGTAATATTCTTATGTTTGAAATATTATTCTACAATATCTGGTAAGGAACCATGAAAACTTCTGACATAGTACTTGATGTATGCATGATCTGCAAATTTTCCTGATTCAATTATTAATTTTTGCATATAACAAAAATATTTCTCATGGTGGCTTAGATCACATAGTCTCTGAGACATGAATAATGAAGCAGCATGTTAAACATCTGTTGCAACTTCTATACCATAAAATTGGGTGGTCAAGAATTGCAATACTACTTCATCTTCTTTAGGGTCCTTTAACATATCATCTTTGGCTTGTTGGGAGATCCATCTCCACAAAGTTGCAACATGGCCTGTAAACCCATTGATTATTTGAGTGGCCATATATCTTGGTGTCAAGGTAACATCTTCTTCCTTTTCAGCAGTGGTCTAGTTTATCAATAACTAGATAGCATATTTTGTTTCATCCCTTGATTGACAACTAAAATTGATCATTGGTTGATCATGCATTGAATATATTGTTGTGTTCATCCCATGAATTATAAAAGAAGACATATTATTTGTCTAGGATGACGATGGCATGGGTATATCTCCTTGTTCAGATTTGACAGTCATCATCTGGAGATATTTTTCTTTTTTATTTAATGGGTGAGGCCATGTTCTTATATCATAAACTTCTTCTACAATACTTTGAAAAATTCTGGCAGATTCTCCAAAATCCCATTCTGGTCTCAAATATCTGCTTGAAACATTCCAAAGGATTTGTTTCTTTTATGCTTCTTAGCATCTTATTTATCTTTGAGGATATCAGGATGTGCAATGTTGGGATTTATAATAGGCTTATGAGAGCTCTTCTTAACCTCATTTATTTTATGTAATAAAGTGTCCAGGAGGTCAAGGCGGGCTTCTATTTTGGCCATAGATTTTTTCAACTCTGAGGTGTCTGTGAGGACATGTGTGAGGATTTATATCTTTCAAGAAATTATTCTAATTTCTTCCTTGTGTGAATCTGCATCTTTCCTTTCTTTGAGAAATTCTCTATGCAAATCATCTATATTGTTTCCTGTCAACTGAGCTTGGAAATTTTCATAGTTTAGAAGCTTGCATTCATTAGATACAAAATCAAAAATTGTTGACAATATTATCGACAAATATTCTCTTTTATCTTTAATATCATCATAATATTGTCTGAATGGAACTGTTGGGAGATTCCTTCCTGGGAGATAAGTTTCTTCTCCACTTGGAAACCCTTTTATGCTTCCTAGACCTTCTCTAGGAAATGACAACATGAAAAGATCAACACTAGGGACTTTTGTTTTCAAAGATGTGCGACCTTGTAGATTATTAATTTTTTCTTGGAAAGATGGGAATTCAAGGTGTTTCCCTATATGTTTGTACAATATTGACATACTGGATGAAGAATATGTAGCAGTCTGGTTACATGTGTGTTTCATCTCATATGCAGAAGGATTCAATTCTGGGAGTTTTAAGGATAATTCCCTGTGGAACGTAGACAAAGGAACTGATTTCTTTGTTAAGTCTTCTATATGGGAAATCATTTGGATTTTGAAGTTGTGATACTTATTTTCCGAGACAGTGGGATATTCTATCCCAGTCTGGTCAAATGTAACATGCTAAACTTGCTTGGACTTTTCCTTCTCCACCACACTGTGCAAGCGCGAAGTTTTTTGGACAATTTTCTGTAAAGGAGGAAGAGTATCATTCCCAAAACAAATAACCAGGAGAGACTTGAGTTGAATGATTCGTGAATTGACTGACAAATCGAAGACCAAAGGGATAATATAATATTTTAAGAATTCATATATGTAAGGATCAGAGAGTGAGACAAAGTATTTAGGAAAAACAATTGCAAATGAGGGGCCATCATAAAGAGGTGCAGAAAATCCACCAACTAAAGCATCAAAGAATTTATTATGTCGGATATCAACGACACAGACCAGAGAAGATAGTGGAAGATATGACATGACTAAATGATTTAAACCAAACTTTATTGCACCTATATGAGCATAAGAATATCCTTGTCTTTTCGCCTAGTCAATCATATATCTGTCTATTAAGGTAATGCTTACTAGATCTTCATGAGTAGAGAAAGGAATGTCAATAGAGTGTACTTTGATAAATGAATGAGACATGTAATTCCACCACTTTAATTTATAAACATCTTGTGGACGGATAGGGGGAAGTTCCCAGTGTTCTGAATAATTTAGCTCACGAATGGATATTAAACTTTTGCCGGAACTGTTTCCTAAAAGCATTGATGAAGCTCGTCATTTTTCTATAGATGTCACGGGAATACTATCTATTGAAGTAGACACTTCTGTGAATTTGACTATGTCCATGGAAGGATCCATCTAAAATACAATCAACTTAGAAAAAATAACCAGGATAACAGGGAACGACCTATGATCACAGATGCCAATCCTCAGCTTTACATACCTAAAATTTTCCTCACATCCCACTAGATTTAAAATATTTTCTCATCATTTAACAAAAATAACATTTATGTATATAGATAGTCGAATGACAATAAATTCAATAAAAAGATGCAAATATGTTTCATAAATTCTACAGTATGAAGATATTTCATTAAATAAACAAGCTCTTACAAATTTGACAGAATCTTGAAGACTGAAGTCTGTGGCTCTGATACCAACAAGCAGGATCAACCTCCAATATTTGTTACATATAGACTGATTCATAACTTATCCATACAAGAATGAATTTTATTCCATAATAGATAGACTGTCCAATTACTTTTGATATCCAAGATCATCAACAGATGCAAGGAAAGAGCATACATAAACTAAATCTATTTACAGACTTATGACACAGAGGAAGAGACTTACACTCAAAATTGCAGAGCTACAAATACCAACTCTCGAATGATAAAATTAGAGGCTTGGGCCTTTACTTATATCATCGCCAATCGATTAACCGAGAATTACTAACTGACATCTTTATGTTAAAAGAAGATGATTTTCACGAGGGGATATTAGATACCTTGTCACAGGGTATGTTCCCAAAGATGCTAAGATAAAGAGAACTATTGAAAGAATACGTCTTCTCCTAGCCAATACCACACCCAAATTGTTTCATGTCTTAAGAGAAAATAATCAAGAAGCAAACATAATGGAAAATGAAGCAATTGGTATGGCTCCTCGTTCTTTGAGGTTCCAAGGAAGGGAAATATGTGTATCCCCCCCCCTAATGGGAGAAGCCTCATAAAGTTTTGGGGATTGTAGGGCCCGTGTAGATGTCAGCAAGGGAAGGACACGTCGACATGTCATGAAATCCAGGCTTCGAGTTTAAGAACTCGAGGGGTTTTGCGAATATGTCTCATTCAGTTCTCGCTCGTGGGAATGGTCTAGTGGCATTATTTTATAATCACGATCCTAGTTGTGAATTGGACCTTTGGTACTTTGGCCTCCATGAATTTATCACAGGAAGTACGATGGGAGCATGTTCGACCCCTGCGATGATGATTTTGCTGACGAGCGCACCTGAGGTATGGCATAAATATATGATGTGACACTTGGAAGTACAGGTCATGACATATACATTTGGACTCTTGGAGCATGGGAAAATATACAGGATCGTGAATGCATGCATGATTGCTTTTCGAATTCAATCTCATAATGGGGGTCAAGTTATTTTTCTCATAACCAAGGTGCACAAATCACCCATATTGTCGCAAAATCAAAATTCTCAGTGGTGGATGCTTAGGAGACTAGTTCTTGGATGGTTCAATTCATCTGGTAGAAAGCTCCAAGGCATATTCTTCATCGGGTCTCCTATGTGGTTGAAGCCTGCTCCTATGCGAATCCATTTTCCCATCAGGTATCCAGTAAGCCTCGCCTCTCCATATTCCATTTTAATTGGTTCTAAGCATGTTCTTTTTATCCAGACACAAAGTTTAGCGAAAACCTATAGGGGTTGGAATTCTGTGTTAGCAAGCCCAGTCAATAATCTCTCGGTGGACGTCTCATCAATTGCTGAAATTCATTCCGACACCTCGATTATAATCATGGCCAAAGGAAAAGCGCATATGCAGACCCAAGCAGAGGAGGTGGTAGAGTCTGTGGAGGACAATTTACCTCCACCCAGTGTTTTTCTATTAAGGTCAACTCTCACAACTCTATCATTTCGTTTTCTCTTGACACACTGGCTCAACATCGAATGCTAATTGGCCAGCTCCAAGATGAAGTGGACTTCCTTCGTAGGTAGGGATAATCATTGTAAAGACAATTGGATTCATGGACCTCTCCTTCAGAAGCGTCAGTGACTGAGAAGACTTTGGGAGAACGTGACAACCACGAGGTAAAATAAAGGAGGGTGATACCTGATCTAAACATGGCCATGGAGACTCTAGTAGAAGCAGAGAAAAAGGAAGAACACTAGGACAATTTTACACAGTAACTGATATGTATTTCTTGTTTGAAAGTTTTGTTGGCTCTTAGATATAGAATAGAATCTGGTTTAACTGATATACATTATAGGCTCCATACACAAATTTTGTACATGGATAGAATAATGATGTTGGGCTTTGGTCTATTTGACTGCCTTCTCTTTTGTACTCAATGGTCTAGGCCGTTCCCTTTTTATAAATAAAAAATTTCAAATTTGTGTTAAAAAAATGAATAATATTTAAAAATTTTAAACAATGGAAGTAAATTTTTCAATGAATTAATATATTAATAAAATAATACAAATTACATATAAGAATTCTTTTTTTTTATTTTAATTTTTTAATTTTTTTTTTTTAAGGGGATTGTAGAATTTTGTATAAATGACTAGCAAAATATTTAAAAATACAAAAACTCTTGTAAATTGTTTCATACAAAAAGCTACAATGAACAAAAGATTTCTTCGTCTATATACTAGTGCAATGATCTTAGAAATGAGGACATACTGCCTATAAAAAAAAACCTTCAAAATCCATATTGCTTTAAAGAACATAATTCAAATGTGTTTGTTAACTATCTCCCTTCTTAGTTGGATGATCAACTTCCTTTGATTCCTTTGATTGATGTAAAACCTTTTCTTTTTATTACCCCTTCGGAAGATTAATAATTTTTTTGTTTGGAACGACTAAATGAGAAAAAATAAGTGGACCCAGGACTAAACTACTCAATGAACTTAACTCTCCCTCAATATACTCTAGATTCTGCATTTGCTCTTCCAATAAACACATAATGACGCACAGATTAAACTACACATCCAAATGAAGAGGAAGGCAGTAAAAACACTGAGTGTGAAACCTCGACACTCAACCCAACACCACTCAAACAAACAAGAGGGAGTATTGGCATGAACGTCATTCCTTCTAAGACGATAAGTAGACTTCCAATAGACACAAGAACAAACCTGGTTCAGGAATATAGTTTGAATCCAACCATATATACGTTCAATTTCCTGACCATCGACTCTCAGTAATAATCTCATATCTCATAATATGATAAAAAATAATATAATCAACCTAGATTACAGATGATATCCACAAACTCAACACCTTACCATGACCCTGTGTTTGCTTCGACAAACAAGACAACTGGCATTTTCCTTCGACCAAGGGTTTTTCGACTTTATCGGGGACGATAACTTCCAGATAGTGGAAGATGTCCATCATAATGGTAAAATGTTGAGTAGTGTTAGTACTATATTTAATTTTGTTATTCCTAGGAAGGATTGTCCTAGCTACTTTGATGATTTTATCCCAATTTATCTATGCAATTTTCTTTACAAGATTACTGTAAAAATAATAGCAGCGAGTCTCAAACCCCTATTGGAAAAAGTTGTTACTTCAAACTTGTTTGGATTCTTAAAAGGTAGGATGATTCATGAGTCCATTGGTTCGACTCAGGAAGGAATCCATTCTATCAAAACCCGGAAGCCTCCAATCTTAGTCATCAAAATCAACCTCTTGAAGGAATATGACTAGGTATCATGGTTCTACGTTAGAATGTTTCTATTTCATACTGGTTTCGATCTATCCCTTTTGAAGTGGATCATGTGTTGTGTGACCTCAATGTCTTTCATTGTTTTCATAAATGGACCGGGCTCGTATTTCTTCAAACTAGAACATGGTTTGCATCAAGGTTTCCCACTTTCACCCTACCTCTTTTTCTAGTAGTATATGCAATTAGCAGGGCAATTGTGGTGGAAAAGCGGGTAAATAAACTACAAGGTATAAATCTGGGAAGGGAGGTCAAAATTACACACTTGTTTTTTGTTCATGATGTGTTGATATTTTGTGCATGTATTGGTGAGAAAGGGAAATTACTATGAGATATTTTAGAGTTGTTTTGTAGTGTAACATGTATGGTTGTTGATAAACAAAAATCTCCAATTTACTTTCTTCAATTGAGGAAGAAGGTTGACATTCCATAACAATTTTTTTCAACTTTTCATCTTATGAGTTGAATGATGGCTTAAAGTATCTTGGCCTCACTTTGAATCTAAACAATTACAACATCTATGACTCAAAGTGGCTCTTGGATCGAATTTATAGGAATTTAAATTTATGGTATAATCATTGGTTGTCTAGAGGTGGCAGACTGATCCTGATTAAATCAGTTCTGGAAGAGATTCCAGTGTACTTGCGTCTGACGACACACATAAAGAAAGACATTATCATCAAAATCAGGAAGGTATGTTTCAATTATTTATGGAAGGGTAGTCTGTAATACTTGGGGTCACATCTTGTAAGCTAGAAGAAAATATCCAAGCTCAAGGTCCTTGGGGGTTGGGGTTTGAAATACTCTTGGATATTTTGGAAATACTTGTTAGCTAAATACTTATGGGTGTTTCTAACAAGAGATATCCTCTATAACATATTTTGGTTGAAAAATATATAGGGTCGAGCTCCATTATGATTTCGATCAGGAAAAAAAAAGAGTACTATGAACGTATCCAACTAGTGGAAGGAACACACTCTATCTTTTTCTATAATTTCCTATGGGAAATTTTTATCCTGAAAGGTTGGTTCAGGATCGTATATTTGAGCTGGAAAGGATGCAATAATGGGATGTGGGGATGAGGTTTTTCTGGAGGAGGTAATAGTGGAGAAACTACATGTTTTAGGTTGATGCATGCTCAACATGATTTGGGATGCTATACTATCGTTAGTGTGGAGACAAGAATGGTTATCGACCGCAACAATTGGTTTGGAGGAGATCTAGGACGAACAATGGTCTCTTTTGATCTCTGGTTTACAAAAGGCACATATACATTTGTCTGATCAAGAAGATTATCTCATTTGGTCTTTCAATAATGGGGGAGGGTCCTACTTGTCCAAAATTGGTTATTTAGTTAAGGAGGTTACGTGTGAACCACATACCACACGGTGGTACAAAAAACTATGGAAGGTTGAAGGACCATTAAAGGGAGTTTTCTTTTTTCTGTCTAGTGTTGAAAGGAAAGGCATTAATGTGGGACAAAATGAAAATTAAAATAGGTAGGGACTCGAGATTTGTTACCTATGTTGGAATTTGATTAAAACAAATTCACATTTGTTTTTGGAATGCACATTTTTGCATCAAGTCTAGTTTGAGGTTGGAAGCCATTTGGGTATTTCTCCTGTCCGAGACAAATATTTTATTTTGGACTATTTCAGAGAGTTTTTCACCAAGCCAGTTCTGAAGGCTTTTCAGGTGCTCCCTATACTTTTGATATGGGGGGTATGGATCCCAAGGAATGCAAGTATATTTGTAAACAAGTACATCTCATATTTTAAGATTTCTCTCAAGGCTGTGGTGATGCTCACTAGATATAAAGGTGATTCAATCAACAAACGACCCAAGAGGATGGGAATCATGGAGATTGATAAGTCAATCCCATGGTGTTTATTTGATGGGGCCTATCAACGTCCCAAGAGAACCTCTGGTTTGGGTTTTATCCTTTTTATTTCATAGTGTCACCTTTTTAAAGGTAAGATAAATATGGGCCAAGGGACTAATAATATGGAAGAATTCAATGCCTTATTTGTTCTTCTCAAGCTAGCGGTGGACAAGGGTGTTTAAATTCTACATGTGCTCGGGGATTCAAAATTGGTCATTGATTGTATAAGGGGGAAGTATCGAGTTTACAATCTGGTTTTACAACCACTTGTTTTGTAACTCTTTGTTATTTATGATCTCTTTGACCAGATAGGTTTCTCACATATTCCTATGGAGATGAACAATGATGCTAATGTACTTTCCAAAGGTGCTCTTTTGTTCCAGGATAACCATTTTATTATTGAATATTTCTCTTTGGGTCAGATGCTCTCACAAGGAGTTAGGTCACTTTCAGACTTCATATGAAGTTATTAGGATTTTTGTTTATGTTAGTTGATAAACATAATTGGTTTTACTAATATTTTTTATGAGTCCCTGGGATTGGACTACAAGGAATCCTTATGGACTCCACGATATTGTTTTTCTTTGATTGGGTTTTGTACCCATAGAATTTTATGATTATAGTTTTGGAAAGCACATAAGCACATAAGAATTGTAACTTCTTTATCTCAATAGAAGCTACATTTTATTTTATTTTTCAGGGAAACAAATAGAGGAAGTCAACATGACCATGGACTATTATGGATAAAAAAAGGCACTAGTATCTCGAAGAAATACAAATGTTGAAATAAATAAATTTGTAGATAGATATTTTTCCTTTGATTCAAGAGTACTCACAAATGATCTTAAAACAATTCAACATCATCATCACACAAGATCTTGTAGGAAAAATAAAAAATGTTCACTATAGGTTCAATTTTCCCATTCCTCCAACATAAAAACAAGAATACTCAAACCAACAAAATTTAACAATGATACAACACAGAAAAATATAAAATTGAATTTTGACAGTCTAGAGCATGCCAAATACAATAAAATAGAGATGTTTGATAACTTTTTAGACAACTTGGATTTGACATAAGATGAATACATCAATGCAATTAAATGCAGTTCAGATCGAATTTTTTTTTTACTACAGAGAAGGCCAGTAGACACATGGATTAATAGTTTTTGTCGTCATATTCCAAGAATTTGGAATGTAAACGTAAATTCTCAATTCATGATTCATATGCAACAACTATATATTATTTCCCTGACACAACAACACCCTATAAAACAATGACAAGGACATCTAAGCATATACGAGAGGAATGTCGAAAAATGAATATCAATGTTGTATAGACAATAAGCAGACTTGGAAAAACTTTGTTAAACTTGCAAAAAATGTCTGCACAACAAGATGTATAGATTGTTTTGTATCTACGTTTGAACATAATGTCAAGGAGATGTATATTTATTAATACTTCACCCAAAGATAAAAATTCATTTATTCTAAAAATTCCACAATACATGCAACAAGAACTAGACAATTAAGAAGACATAATATGCCCATCAATCATTGATTTCTACTTACATTGATCTGAAAAAAATGAACATATATGTTTAGCCGAATTTACATCAATCTATACCAAAAAAATGCAAGAAACAAAGAAATAGTGATGTGCCATATGCCGTTAGATACATAAGGTACAATGAACATAGAGACCTTGACAATTTCTGTAGAGAAAATTTGATGCTATATGTTCCATATAGACCTGATGGAATCATTTTTGAGAACCAATATTCTACTTGGAAGAATGCCTACATGAAGTTAAAAGAAACCATAAAACAAAATGAACACAATTTTATGTATACAAGTAAAGCATGGGGTAACCTTGATGATTCATCAAACATTTTTGAAGCTATAGATTATGAAATGTTTAATAGAGATGTAGTTAAAGAGAACCAATCAATTTCCAATGACAAATTATCTAGTGATAATAAGCATTATGAAGAATATGATATTGATAATGACGTCCAATACTTTCAAAACATGAAAAAAATAAGAACATCACTTGACAGACCTTACCATATTGTAAAGCAACCACAGATATTGATCCAGGGGATCAAATTTTGCTCAAAAATTAAAATTGCTTGGAATCGCTTCAAATCAAACGGGAGCATAGGCCTCATCATTACGAACCCAACACAACTCGTTTGGGTTCAAACGGACGTTGGGAGTGAGAGATATCGCATTCTGTTCAAAATGACAAACAAGCAAAAAAAGGGATGCTGACTGTACAATCTGTACAGTCCGTACGACTACTGACGTGGCAGTCCGTACGACACATGGCAGAGCTGAGTGATAGATAGTTGGCAGATGTGGATGAATGACATTGCAACACGTGGCATATTTTTGGTTGGTTGTACGGTGCCACGTGGCCCAGTCATGGGTTGCCGCGTGACACCATATTATTGGTTGC